>CM031569.1:4219120-4236192 GCA_018467065.1 Ephestia elutella
TCCGCGCGATGACTGATGTTCCTACTTCTAAATAAATATATTTTTGTGACATCATTATAGTTAGTTAGTTATAATTCTATGATTAAGCTATTATTTTACTCCATTTAGTTTACGAAAGGCTTACAAAGTAACGACTTAATCAAGAATATCCTATTCTGATCACGACTCACTCTACTAATTGTTTTGCTAAGTTCTAATACTTTATGTCAAGACTTCTTATTAGTTACTAAGTACCTGCTTTATTCAAAGTCAAAGTCAAATCTGAAGCCGAACTTTTGGGTCTCACGAAGTGAATTATTCACACACAACGGCTTTCGTTCTTGCTATGTTAAATAATGCAACTTTATTATTCAGACTCATTAGATTCATTGAGTATATTGTTCTTTAAAGACTACCTACTGTATTTTAGTTGTATTAAGATATGTTCCTACACCTACACGAACTCGTACCTAGGCGGAGCAATCAGTTCCTCTGACGGGATTATTAATTGAATGAGAAAGGAGGCTGAAATTACATCAGGAAAATGGATGGTATGGTAGAGATTCTGATTAGGGTTATAAGGAATGAAACAAATATAATGGAACTTATTTATTGTAGTTTTTCCTTTTAAAAAATACCAGTCTACATCTACTAATTTGCTCGTTTTTAGGTAAAAAAGTCACAAATTTAATCCTAATCCTCCTCCTTTTTACACGACTGACCAAAAAAGGAGTGTTATGTTTTCAGGGTTCATGTATGTATGTATGTATGTAATTTCTTTATTCCACCATAAGTCCTGAACGGCTTAACAGATTTTGATGTAAGAGGTATTGTTAGATTCCTTGCATAAGCCCGAATGACATAGGCTATGTAAGTTGTCAGTCGTGTTTTTTATTTTTTAAATAATTAGCTTGTTAGTCGTATTACTTATGATTGAGGGTCGTGGTTATTATATGAAATGAAACACACAACGACTATCCTTCAAATACGGTGTTTGAATAAAAATTGTTTTACAATAGGCGGCGCCATGATATCTCTTGGTTGTTGAAGGGTCCTTAATGAAGGTCCTAAATGTAACCATTTAAATATAAGAATACGGCCTGTTGAGGATGCAATAAAGAATTGAATTGAATTGGATTAAATCAGGTGGAGATGAGTCTCAGGAAGTACATATGTATAGTAAGGGTTTAGTATACAGAGTAAGGGTTTATAAACTCATTAAGGCCACTTCGATTTAAAAAAGTGAAAAAAATAAATAAAATGAAACTGACTGAGATTTTGAACAAGAGAAGATATACAGACGTTTATAGACATTTCAATTACGAACGACACCGATTCAGATATTCATCATAATAATCCACTCCAAACGGGACAATCGGGATAATTTGCATCCATCAACTCGAGAGTCCATCAAACTTTGGCGTCGAATTCGTTTAAAATTGAAGCCAATAGATTGAATCCGAGACGCGAATTGAAATAAATTACTTTGTAACGAGACCCTTTTTATTTAAGAAGCTTTAGAATTTTAAATTTTTTAAGTGACGATCCGTAGAGTATCCTAATTCCTTACTACCCATAACATTATAAAAAGTGTACCTATAAAAATCCTTTCATTTGAAACTTAGAACACCTATTATATATTTTCTTAGTTTTCATAAAATTTTAAAAATTAGAAGTACATTGCAGTTTTAATAAAAGTTAAACATAACCATAATTAAAATAATAAATGAAATAATAACAAACGATTCTAATAATCTCTCCGTCTACTATTCATCTCTCTTTTATACCATAATCTTGCATGCGACAATCCGACAACAGATAACAGTGCATTTTTCGCCTCGGATGAAAAGAAGAAAAATATGGTATTTTCATAAGAATGATTTTTTTTCCTATGTCTATGGGTATTTCCATAGAGCTAGCAAATATTTTTTTTAATTTTATTGTTTTTTTTTCCTATGTCTATGGGTATTTCACTCACTCCTAGCATTTCTGTACTTCTCCAACTCCACCTGGAGCCCTTGCAGAGGGAACGGTGCCAAGGACTCCACCCTGACGATGGCCACATCATCGATCTTGGCTCGAAGCCTTTCCTTGTGCAGCTCGTAGTAATGTTTCCCTGATACTAGGATCACACGCTTCACTTTTAGTGGATCAGCTATCTTATCACCTGAAATGGATATGAAGATTATATTTGCCCACAGTAAGTGTAACTGCCTCTGTCTAACTGTTCCTCTTATTGATAAATGCTTTAGTTTGAATCCCAATATATTGCAATCTACAATCCAGCTGTTGCATTTGCAACAGCTAGATTGTAGATTGCAATATATTGCTAGATTGTGGATTGCAATATAAAGTACAATAAGAAAGAATAACACCGGAAACCACATTGTCTAAATACTAAATAGAATAAGCTCTCAAACGAAAGGCCGCCTTTTGCGCATATTCCTTTCTTTGTTTTTTTTTAGTTTTAAGTTACTTTATGCATCTATAAATGTAATTTCTTGTATGCTAATAAGGTATTCTTGCTGTTATTGTTTTTGAAACATTACCGAGGACTGGTTGGAAATATGTGCCTGGTCCGAAGTCCGAAATTGGTGAGACAGCATCAGCCAGCCTGAGTAGAAGTTTCGGCGCCACCACTATCAATGGCTTTCTGTAGTTACGCACCATCTATAAAACAAAACATGAAATAAAAACGTTATAAAACACAGTCCTCTCGCTGTCTCCGTGTCTGGACCCGAGAAAAATAAAGTAGAACCTGTGGTAGAATGTAGAAGGTTATTTACTAGTGAAGTTTTTGAATATACCGCTCTGCTATTTTTGGCAAGGTTCGTTCCTAAATTTTGTAGTTGTTTCCCTTTGTTTAGTTGCTGTTTCGGCTATATGATCCCCGAGGATGTCGCTATTTTCCTCCAGCGAAACAGCAGAGGTCGGCATAGCGACCAGCTGTGTGCTGAGTATGCTTTGATAAAGTAGATTTTCTTTTGTCAAAGATAAAGACTTGCTCTTAATAGTCAAGGTTTTGTTACCTGTCTTCTGAGAAGATGGAAGTACTGGGCCAGAGTTATAGGATTCGCTAAATATCTAGGCGGCTGCTGCCGCTCCAGACACATACACACAGCTTAAAATTCCCAGGCTGTTTCTAAGCTTTCAGTCAGCTGGAGAAACCGTTTCACTCTGTAGGATGAGTGCTTTGATGCTGCGACGTCTTTTCCTTGTGATAGGAGCATTGTATTTAGAAATTTGCGTTAAAGCCCTTTGAGCTTCATACTTACCAGGCCTTTTGATTAATCTAGATAATGTTTCTTACCTGTCTTCTGAGAAGGTGGAAGTATTGCGCCGGGGTTTGTAGGATTCGCTACATGCATACACACAGTTTCAGAGTCCGGGGATGTTTCCAAGTTGTCAGTCAGCTGGAGGAACAGCTCCACTCTGCAGGATGAGTGCTCTGATGCTAAGTCGTCGTTTCCGTGTGGTAGGAGCATCGTGATGGGAAATTTAAGCTAAAACCCTTTGAATTTCTTACCTAGCAGATCTGTTGATTAATCTGGATAATGTTTCTTACCTGTCTTCTGAGAAGGTGGAAGTACTGGGCTGGGGTTGTAGGATTCGCTACATGCATACACACAGCATCAGAGTCCGGGAATGTTTCCAAGCTGTCAGTCAACTGGAGTAACCGTTTCACTCTGCAGGATAAGTCCTCTAATGATGGCGTCGTAATTTCGTTTGGTAGGAGCATCGTGATGGGAAATTTATGTTAAAGCCCTTTGATACCTAACAGGTCTGTTGATTAATCTAGATAATGTTTCTTACCTGTCTTCTGAGAAGGTGGAAGTACTGGGCTGGGGTTGTAGGATTCGCTACATGCATACACACAGCTTCAGAGTCCGGGGCTGTCTCCAAGCTGTCAGTCAGTTGGAGGAACCGTTCCACTCTGCAGGATGAGTGCTCGGATGCTGCGCCGTCGTACCCGTGAGGTAGCAGCATGACTAGACCGTTGCTACGCACCCACTTTGCTATAAAAGAAAAATAAATGATATTATGTGTGTTAAGAAACTAGACCTTTCACATTCATTAGTTAAGACTCTTTTATTATCAAAAGGTTAATTACTTAAGTACATACTATTATGCAATATTTAGATGTACTTAACCTTTTGTTATATTATTATTATTTTTCCCTAGCATTACATTATGTATATATTTAGTAACATTAATGTAACTTAGTGATAAGAAGAGCGGAGTCGCCTGGCACAAGCATTTTTTTGCTTGAAAGGCGGCTCCACCAATTAGTTTTAGTTAAAAATCCTGTGTTACCTAATAAAAATTATTTTATTATATTTTTATTATTTTATTATAACATGGGTGGCTTATTATGTTTTATGAAACGATTTGAAGCATTTTCGAAATTATATAAAAGAAGAAGTAGTCAAATCAACAATATATTCAAAGAAATACGCTCTGAATATCTATGATGTATTAGAATTATTTCGTTACAAAATGAACTTTAATACAAACTGCCACTGTCAGGTCATCGTAGCCAATACTCAAGAGTCCAACTTTATCATAATCATTTCGACTAACTATTTCCAGAAATTGTGCAATTTATGCCCAACAACTGTGAAGCAGTTTTGGGAATACGAAATCCGTTGCCGAAAGTTTATGAATGCAAAATAACTGGTAACTTTCAAGATTTTCTAGAAATAATGATAGCCTCAGCTAAAGAAATTGTTTAAACTCTCTGAATACAATTATTTAAGAGGTCATTCTTTGAAACTGTATTGCACACCAGCAAAGAGGAAACCAAAGAGAAATTTTATATCGAACTGTGTGGTTAGAGACAAATTAAATGAGAATGTCGTCACTGCCTGTCAACAGTTTTAAGAACAGATTAGACAATCTCCAAACTTCAAGATAAACGCGCAAATGCGCATCAGCTTATTAAGATGCTTGTGTGTTCAAAATAAAATAAATAAAGAAATAATTTTCTATTGATAAAGAAAGAATTGCTGGAAATAAAATATCTCTTTTTTGTTTCCTACAACTCGCCAGTTGTTTCCATCATGTAAAGAAAGGTTATATTTTGTCACCAAACATTAAATTTCCTCTCCATCAAATCTCTAACCATTTCCCAAAACGGCTGAAATGTCCTGAAACGAAACTACTCAAATCGAATCTACAATTGGCGGTCAAATAAATTGAAAAAAACATTGGGTTTGACCGCCAATTTGACAGGTAAAGCGAGTATCGTGACACGAAAGCGTCATACTAGTGTATTTTTTTCTTTGGTCATACCATTATTCGTCACGGCATTCAAATCAACTTTGCTGCAAAGTCGCGCCAGTGGATTTTTTCGTAAAAGAATAGTGATTTATTGTACCTATAGATGTCGAACGTCTGAAACACAATAGGTCCAATTGTCCGATTTCCATCCATCTCCATTAATCAAATATTGCGGTAGAGCTTTGTTCGCCGGATCATATTTTCCTGTTTCAATAAATCGTTGTACGGTAAATGGCCCGAAAGAATGGCAAATAATCGAATCGTGGATGTTTTTAATAATGTAAATAAGGAAGATGGAATTATCTCCTGTAGGTGAGATATTCAAAATGTAGATAAAAGAAAAATTTGATGAAAAAAGTTCCTCAAATCACAAACATATTTTTTTTTATCATTATCTCAAATTTTACTATCTCCAGTTTTATAACTTGCCAGGCTTATAGTGTCAATCTCGAAAGTTGGTATTATGTATTTCAGATATCTGGAAGATTCCCAAGAGTTGGAGTAAAGATAGTTTTTAACTAAGTAGTTTCACTAACTACACCGATGGAAGAAGATGAATTACTATGATTTCGGTCAGTGACTTCGGTTAAACTTTACCGCAAGAGATACCTTTTTGTAATACCTGCATTGAGCTATCGTGGTCGTGGCCCACTTTTGTAGCTAGCTACCTAATTGCAACTTAAAGTTACTACAACTTACCTATTTACATTTTTTTTAAATTCAAGAGCTCTTAAATATAGACGGGAAACACTTGGGAAATACCAATTCCACAATTTTCGGTTGTGATCGTCGTGCCGGTTTATATCTGATCCAAATGATTTTTCTGGCCATCCAGAGCGGCAATGCTGCCAGCAGCATAGCCCCAGGGCTATGGGAACCTTGATAGGTCTGTTATATGATCGGACTTCCTATTTAATTAAGATAATCTTTGTATGTATTCTTTTGATTGTCTATTCTTTCGCTAACAACTCCAATATTGTTAATTAGCCTAATCTAGAGAGAAAAATAAACGATTTATTTAAGTATTTATAAGCCTATATGAATAAAAATAATTGACTTTGATTGACTATGTGTTTGGTGAATGAACTTATCCAACTCATTAATTATTTAAATTAATGCAAAAATGGAAGAAAAAAAAATCCACTTTTTCATCACACCAATTATTCATCTCAATCTAAACAGGAAGGAAAGTTTAATTTAAATTTCAAGAGCTTTCAAGTTTTGAATATAAACAGACACCGAAATGGTGGATTGCTGGCTGGAAAATTTTAATATCATTGCTTATTCTATATTACTAATATTATAAATGCAAAAGTACTTGTCACTATATTTTTACTTAGAGTTCGCGTTAATGTATTTTTCTTTGCTTAGAGTGAGTTTATTTTGTTACTTAATCATGCAAAAACTACTGTACAGATTTTGATAAAATTTGGTACACAGGCAGAAAAATATCGGGAATAGCACACCGGGTACTTTTTATCCCGAAATTACCACGTAAACGAAGCTCTGGGGCCCAGCCCATATATTGATATTTTAGGGTTAACTTAAAAAACCTTACCCTCTCCAGAAGCGATATATGTGTCGACGATGATCTGGGCTCCATTATAGAAGTCTCCAAACTGGGCCTCCCATATCACTAGGTTGTCAGGGCAGTCGTACGCCATCCCGTATTCGAACCCCAACACCGCCTCTTCGGATAGGATTGAATTGGCCACCTGGGAAATTATCAAGATATCTGAAACTTGAGGTATGATTTAGCGCACCTTCGTGTATTCGGTTATTGAATATCTGCTGGCTTATTTGAAAATGATTTTGCATATTATTCTGGATTAGCAACCGGGTATGTATTATACCTATATACCATCCGGATGTAATTGCCTAAATCATAGTAAAAACCGCATCAAAATCGGTTCGTAGTTTTAAAGATCTAAGCGTAGACAGACTTGGGAAACGACATGACTATACCTATGTATGGTCGATGAAAAAAAAGAGTGATGGCAAATAGTGTGCTTCGTTTTCAAACTCAAATCATGTGTGAAATAGAATCAAAGTAGATTCATATTTTATGTAGGTATGTACATACCTTTTACCTGTACAAAGGGACGAATTAAAATTGCTTTGTGAGCTGAATTGTGAGCGAGGTCAAGGGTCAATTAACATACCTATTTAAATTTTCATAGATTTTAAATGGATTACCTACGCAGTGTTACTGAAACCATTATTACAGCATTAAACTATTTTACTGCTGTTTTGGTTTTTAACTCACTGTAAAAAAACGTAGAAGTACTAGAACTTGTTAATGAAAAAAGACCGTTATTAAGAGTTATAGAATCAAGACGTGGAAAGATGTTCGGCCATCTTGTACGACATGACGATTTGATTAAAAATCTGATAGAAGGAAAAATAGAAGCTAGAAGAGGAAGAGGAAAGCCAAGAAGGGCTTATGTAGACCAAATAAAGGAGAAGGCAAAAGTTGTGTCGTACAAGGAGGTCAAAACGATGGCTGAGGATAGGGAGACATGGAAAAAACTCCACCGACAAGAACAATGTTCTTAAATTTAAATGAAATGAAAATGAATGTAAAAAAATCACTTTTTTTCGCTAATATGAAATCTTCTGTAAATCTTACTACAAGTTTACCATTTCTTGTGAGCCAATAAAGCATTCTTGTTGTTGTTGCCAAAACTTCCATCATCTTTCACTTCTTTTTCGTTTTACCTATCTTTACTTTTCATTATGTTATACTTTCTCAGCGTTATTTAAAGCAGTTACTTAAATTACTTAGTCAGGGTCAGGATAATAAACATCGTTAGTGTGGAGGTAGTGGTAATTATCATAAATCAAACATTATACGACCTCGTAAAAAGAAGCTAATTGGATTGGCTTACTTTATCACTAGTGCTTATGAGCGTGAGCTTACAAAGTTAACCTACGTAAGATAAAATGTACTTACTTACTTTAAGTACAGTACTATAAAAAGAATGTAATCAAATTGAAAACCAACAAGGAATATTGCCTCTTTCTTCTAATCTTGCTCTGACGTAGATTCATTAAAATGTAAATCTACTTTTATAGATAGAAATGAACTTGGGTTATTTTTATGAAAATTATCAAGTCTTGAGCGAGTTAATTTAATTTAAGGTAAGTTAGGATGATCTCTGTTATTTCGTCAAGAAGTAGTTAAATTTGTAAGTAGTTAAGATAATATCTAATCCAATATTCTACAAATACTATAGTACATTGTACAGTATACCTACTTTCATATAATATATTCATCTGTAAGATTTCTATGTTGTTTACATAGCGACATTTTAAAAGTGCGTGCATATGAAACCTTAAGATCCTGCTACGATCTACGAATGCTACGACGATATCCACGTCTCGTATTCGTAGATCGTAGCAAGCGCTACGAAATTTGCTACAACGACACGTCGTCGAGCTACACGATGAATACGTGATCAAGAGCAAACCCATCATGTATAAAAAAAAAAGATTGAGAAACAACGGAAATAAAATTTATATTCTTATTAAACTGTATTAAAATGCCATAGTCACATAAGTATACCTATCACTTTCATAGTAAAATTTAAATCAAAACCTTTGTAGATTAGACATGTAGAAACATGTTGAAACTTAAAAATATATTTTTACTAAATCAACAGAATCTGAACTCTAAATTCAATAATTGATTTAGCAAAATATCATGAATCACGTTATTACCAAAAGAGTTTGTACAGCCTTTAAAGCTGATTTAGATTTTCAGTTAAAATTCTGTCGACGTTTTTATAACTTTGCGAATTTTCAGCAAACGAGATTCGTCGTTTATGTTTGTGTTTCTAGTGAAACGAGTTGGACAAAAAAATTGTGTTCAGAATACGATTTGCGGGTAGGTCAACTGAAACTAGGTTTCTGTTTACAGAGGAAAAACAAAAACATCCATATTTGTTAGAGGAATTAAAAGTATTTTTTTCTGATTGGCAAGTGATTTACAGCTATTATGATATTAACTAATCAGGAAAGTCGGTGCATTACTTTAAACTAATTACTTAATTTGCTAAAATATGCATTCTTTTTAAATACTTCTCTGCCTGCAACTTTAAGTAATAATGTGCATTTTAACGCAGTGATTTAGCTCTAAGTAATTTACGGTAAGGCCAAATATATTTATGAGTTTTATCTTATTCTCACCTAATGACACTATTTCTGCTGCTCATGTGTTTTGTTCAGGGTTCTCTCAGTTTTTTGGTGCATCAACATGGTGTAATGCGGCCCTTATCTCCAACAAAACAAGGCAGATAAAGCTTAATAAAAGCGTGAAACAAATGTCGCAAAAAATTGCCTCACCTCGAAATACCCTTTCTGCTGCTCATGTATATAGTTGAGGACTATGTAGATGCTCTCAGTTTTCTGATCTACCAATAAACATGATGATGAGAAAACGTTCCTCGGCCCTTATTTCTAACAAAACAAGGCAAATGAAGCTTAATAAAAGCTTGAAACTATTATTGCAATGGTCTTACCTCAAGATACCCTTTCTGTTGCTCATGTATATAGTTGAGAGGTATGTAGATGCTCTTAGTTTTCTGATCTAACAATATACGTGATGATGAGAAAACGTTCCTCGGCCCTTATCTCCAACAAAACAAGGCAGATAAAAGCTTGAAACTATTATCGCAATGGTCTTACCTCGAGATACCCTTTCTGCTGCTCATTGCTGGTATGTAGATGCTCTCAGTTTTCTGATCTTCCAATATACGTGATGATGAGAGAACGTTCCTTGGTCCTTATCTCCAACAAAACAAGGCAGATAAAAGCTTGAAACTATTATCGCAATGGTCTTACCTCGAGATACCCTTTCTGCTGCTCATTGCTGGTATGTAGATGCTCTCAGTTTTCTGATCTTCCAATATACGTGATGATGAGAGAACGTTCCTTGGTCCTTATCTCCAACAAAACAAGGCAGATAAAAGCTTGAAACTATTATTGCAATGTTCTTATACAACCCGACAAACTTTATTGCGGATCTGAAGTTAGTCACAAGACGCGTCGCATTAGCTAATTTCAGGTGTCGGGGCGTAAATTGAAGAATGGATAGGTAAACAAGCACTCGCAGCTCACTTCAGATCCGCAATAAAGTTTGACGCGGGCTGTACCTCGAGATACCCTTTCTGCTGCTCATGTATATAGTTGAGGGGTATGTAGATGCTCTCAGTTTTCTGATCTACCAACATGGCGTGTCGGTGGGAGAAAGTGTTACGGCCAACATCTCCAACAAAACAAGGCAGATAAAAGCTTGAAACTATTATCGCAATAGTCTTACCTCGAGATACCCTTTCTGTTGCTCATGTATATAGTTGAGGGGTATGTAGATGCTCTCAGTTTTCTGATCTACCAACATGGCGTGTCGGTGGGAGAAAGTGTTACGGCCAACATCTCCAACATAACAAGGCAGATAAAAGCTTGAAACTATTAACACAATAGTCTTACCTCGAGATACCCTTTCTGTTGCTCATGTATATAGTTGAGGGGTATGTAGATGCTCTCAGTTTTCTGATCTACCAACATGGCGTGTCGGTGGGAGAAAGTGTTACGGCCAACATCTCCAACAAAACAAGGCAGATAAAAGCTTGAAACTATTATCGCAATAGTCTTACCTCGAGATACCCTTTCTGTTGCTCATGTATATAGTTGAGGGGTATGTAGATGCTCTCAGTTTTCTGATCTATCAACATGGCGTGTCGGTGGGAGAAAGTGTTACGGCCAACATCTCCAACAAAACAAGGCAGATAAAAGCTTGAAACTATTATCGCAATAGTCTTACCTCGAGATACCCTTTCTGTTGCTCATGTATATAGTTGAAGGGTATGTAGATGCTCTCAGTTTTCTGATCTACCAACATGGCGTGTCGGTGGGAGAAAGTGTTACGGCCAACATCTCTAACAAAACAAGGCAGATAAAAGCTTGAAACTATTAACGCAATAGTCTTACCTCGAGATACCCTTTCTGCTGCTCATGTATATAGTTGAGGGGTATGTAGATGCTCTCAGTTTTCTGATCTACCAACATGGCGTGTCGGTGGGAGAAGGTGCCTCGACCGACGTCCTCGCCACTCAGGCGCACATGGCGACCCTCCATTAGCAACGAACCTGAAAAAGGATTAATTTCATTTTTTTCTTTCTCCACTTGGGGTCCATAACATAGGGCGGTAAACGAGCAAGTGGCAACACTGCCCATGGACAAGACAACTGCAACACCAGGGGTATCACAAGAGTGTTGCCGGCATTTCAAGGAGACGTAGAATCGTTTTTTGAAGGTTCCAAAATGCTGGGAGTTTGTAGCTAGTGGAATAACGAATAAATTTTAAAAATAAAAAGGAATAGAACAGGGACATAGGATGGAAAAGTAAAAAAAGCTTGATAGTAGACCAACTGAGTACATAAAGTTAGAAAATGTTTCTATGTCTATGGTAAAAGAGGAATATTACCAAAAGCCAAAGCCTCTGCGGTGGCCCAGTCCAGTTCCTTATCTTCTGTAAGCCTCGTCAAGCGGTTCTTGACGTGCGTCTTCTCAAGATGAGGGTGTATGTTCTGGAAGGATAGCATTCATGTAAATAATATGTACTACCAACCTAAAATAGCAGATTTATCTGTAGGCTGATAAGGCTAAGACCATTCTTGCAGCGACAAATTTAGGTCGATCCTTTTAAAATGTTTTGCAGAAAAATATTCTTCTATTTTAAGATCGATTCATATGATCGCGGGTATAATTTTCACGACCGTTCGTTCAAAGTACATGCTATGTTGATCGTGTAGACGATCTGTAAACTAACATGTAAAGGTCGATAGGGACTGTAAAAAATGAGGAGGCTACTGGCGGTAAATGTGTACAGTCGGGGGCAAATTAAACTAACCTCCCTACCTCACTAAATCCTATCTGAGGAGGGTCAGCTTTATC
Source organism: Ephestia elutella (assembly GCA_018467065.1). NCBI lineage: Eukaryota > Metazoa > Arthropoda > Insecta > Lepidoptera > Pyralidae > Ephestia > Ephestia elutella. The sequence continues at coordinate 4,231,334 of CM031569.1, forward strand.
TGTCGCCGACAGTAAATTCGCCATTGATTACTAACTTCCGATACTTTAAGTAAATGCTAGCATGAGCGCGGGACTTTGATTCCGTAGGAATTTCGGGTAATCCTGTCCCCCTAAGGAACCTACATGCCAAATTTCAGCTTCTACGCCTATTGGCTGTGCGTTGTCTGTCAGTCACTCAGTCAGTCAGTAACCGAAGAATTTTATATATATTGATTATAACATCTAAAACACTGTCAGTAACTTTACAGGATTCATCGTCAAAGTCGACAAGATTAAAAGAGAAAGTTTGCTTCCTAAGTAGGTACTGATAGACAACTTTCTTCATGTATCTTCCCAAACTTGGCACATTTTGGGGATACAAATTTGGGATTACTTTTACCTTCGAAAAGAAGTTACGTCCATCTATTTATTAATTTCCTTTAATTAATAATTAATTTTTCTTTGTCCTCATGTGGTGTAATTTATAATTTAATGTTAGTTTAATGACGTCCTTATTTCTTTTACTCCTGTCTTCCAAGCAGCAGCTATTTGTTTTACGATGATCCCTTACGTTTAAGTAGAATGAACGACAGATGAAACATTTACAACCGTACACTTGAAAAATAAAAATGCTTTAGAATCTGTGGTAAAAATGCCGTGAAGACGAGATCGTTAGCGCGGTCGTAAAATACTTCTCTGTGGAAAGTGGGAAAGCATATTTTTATTGAAGTTCCGGCAAACACATAAAAGTTGTTTTTGACGTTGTTTTTTATATCCAATGCTTCGTTTCTCATTAAAATGATCTTGACTACCTAATATTTTATATATTACTATTTTATACACATACATACATACATAGAATCACGTCTTTATCCCTTACGGGGTAAACAGAGCCAAGAGTCGTGAGACTTAAGGCCACGCTTAGCAAAATAGTGGGCTCTCTGATGGAATGGAGACTAGTCTCTGATGGAATACTATTTTATATTTCAAATAATTTCTAAATACTAGTTCAGAATTTCAATTTCATTCTGCTTCTACTTAATTATAATAATTTAATTAACGACATAACTACCACACTGAGGCGTAATTATTTGAATAAGTGCTTTATTAAGGCCCAAATATATTCAGTTTCAACCAAAATTATGGCGACAGTTATGTGAACAATGTAATTAATATTTATGAACGTAGATCTTCATAATCAAAAATTTATTTGCGTATAATTTTACTTACTTCGTGCAAATGATGGATTAGAGTGTACTCAACAGCGGAATCAAATCCTATCATTGATTAGAGTGTACTCAACTCATTGAAGGATTTGTTTAATGGATCAGAGTGAAATAGGGCCAATATTCTAGTGTAATATTACACTTACGTTGTAATTTTGAATCTCATGTCTTTCATCTAATAGTGACATTCGTCCTATTATAGGACGAATGTCACTATTAGATGAAAGACAAAGAAATTACTGGTTTGCTTACCTATAGGACTCCTATAGGTAAGCAAACCAGTAATAACATTGTAATATGATAGGAATATTAAACTAAATGATATTAGATCACGAAATCACTACTAAGTGAAGTTTGATACGGTTTTCACAGTTGGAAAATATATAGGACAAGATTACCTAATATGTATTTACTTTTGTTATTACTTTGTATTTCTTTTCTGTAAATGGTGCAACAAAGTGTTGATCTATCTATCTAACTACATGATACCAAATTATCTTAATAAACTTCCATCTGATCTACAGGAGTTGTATAAACTTAAGTTCAAAAAAATTAAACTTAGATTGAAAAAATACTTTGTTCCCAAGTGTAATAGCGACTCACCGAACACAGATAAAGAGGTTTCCGCAGTTCGGTAAATGTTTTATAAGTGCTTTTTTGTGTTTTATTGAATAAATGATTAAAAAAATAATAGCGTAGTCAACTTCACATACCGCTTAGTATATTCCGCGAGGATGAGGCCGAGGGCAAAAGCTAGTTATACTATACTATATACCTTCTTCTTCTTTCTTTTGCAGTTTAATTAATCCACTACAGGACATAAGCTTCGTCTAATGCACGCCAAGCTTCTCAGTCTTGTGCAATCCATTTCCATAATGTTTTTGTTTTTTTTTTGTTTTTTTTTTGTTTTTTGTTTCCAACTTTGGCGATGTCGCCACTCCAACGGGCAGCTGGTTTACCTTGTTTTCTGCGTCCCATCCACGGTCTCCAGTTCAGTAACTTTCGGCCCCATCTTCCGTCCTCCCTACGGCATATGACCTGCCAATTTCCACTTCAGAGCAACCTTTTTGCCAATGTCTGTTACTTTTGTGCGCTTCCTACTTTCGGTGTTGCGTACTCTGTTTCTTAGGGAGATGACTATATACCTAGTAATGCTTTATCTGGTGAATGAACTTACAAAATCTTTTGGAAAAGTGACAGAAGCCTGGCCAACCGTCTTCAGCAGACCGGTGTCTACTCCGGTGTCCCAGGTCTCGACATTGCGAGGAGCTGCACTCATTTTGGACCACTGGTCCTGGTAGTAGGACACCTGGAAATTATAAAAACTGTCTCAGAAAGTCGTTGAAAATAATATTTCAATGATTGCACTATTAACGCAAATTGGTCTTCATATTCCCGTAGATACACAGATATGTAAGTTGGACCCTGGTTGCAGTTGTTTCCCCACCGATCCAATCTTAATCGTATCGTGATTGGGCAGGAAAGGAATCTAATCTCATAGTAATTGGGGGGGATTGGGCAAGAAAGCCAATAAAAAACTCAGAAGAATCGATGGTCCAACGACTATAGATTCTTCTGAGTTTTCTTGTCACTGCATTCCTTTTGTAGTTTAAGTACAAACTAAGACTAAACTAACAAACTATTTAGACACGGGGCGACTTTGAAAGGTCATCCAAAGATTTGTTTTCACAACATTTTAATGACAAAGCCCTTGAAATTTAAATGTCCTGAATTTATCACGCGTCATTAGTTAGTCGCACATATCTTCACGGGAATTAGGTCTTTGTGTGAATTGAACAAAAAGCCTATTTTGGCTTGAGCTTTTCCGCGAGTAATGAAGACGCATTGTAATTAAGGCTCGTTGGGTCGCAGGTTAAGCCTATAGTCACCAATTTAATTAAATTTGAAGACTCTTGGTAATATGCTCAAGAGAAAATATTCATTATACGAAGTTAGCTAAGTATACCTGTAGAGTAGAATATGCCTAATCCTAACTAATATTATAAATGCGAAAGTGAGTTTGTTTGTTTGTTTTTTACCTCTTCAAGCTTTATCTACTGAGCCAATCTTCCTGAAATTTCGCATACACATAGCTGGAAGTAGGGAGAAGGACATAGGGTACCTTTCATCCCGGGAAAAAGCACTGTTTCAGTGGGAAATTCACGCGGGCGAAGCCGCGGGCGAAAGCTAGTTTACGATAAAGGGTGAATTCAAAAACATTAATATAATTTTTATGAAAGTACTCACGAATATGAGCAACTTTTTGTATGAGACCGACTCTGAAATCTCAAAATACTCGTAAATATCTACTCTTCATTTACAATACCTACTCGCTCGCCCAAAATGTAGGAACAGTTGATTTTTTTTTGAGTTGATAAACATTATGGTCCCTACAAAAAGTTGCTCACGAGTACTTTCAGTAGAAATTTTGCCAATAATTTTGGAATCTCCCTGTATTGTACTTACTTGGTACAAAATGATGTAATTAAACTTATTACACCCTTCAACTAAGCAGATTAAAGTAATGAGACTTTGTGATAATCTGTAGCTAACTTTTGACAGTAACCTAAAACTTTCTTATTAGCCTACGCCTTTATATCGACCTCGCTCCCTTGAATCTGATCTGTGCGGTGTCTGTGCGTAACCCATTGTCCTAGGAGAGCGTCAAAAGCACGCAAGGTAGCGCGGCGCGACGCAATGCGTAAATATCACTTTGGACCGGAAACCTAAGGTGGCGGACTCTAGTGTTAAGAAGATTTGTTTTAAAGTTTTGTGACAATGTTTTCCAGATTAATTTAATTATGTAATATTTCCTAATAAAAAAGTATATATTTGTGTTTAGTATGTATATATTTAAAAAGTATATATAGGTGTTATGTAGGTCATCGTGAAGCGCATTACAGCTGTCCTTATCAATACATAACGATCACGACCGCTCTGTCAAGAGCGTACCGGATAAGAAGAAGTATAGAAGGTATATATTCGTGGCTATTTTGTTGTCGGCATTTTCGCGAGTAATTTTTGTAGCACGGCACATCGTGCTACGCAGCGTTCTGTCGCTCACCTAGGACGTAAGGCCATTAGTCATGTGTCGAGGATTTAACTAGTAAATTAATTATTTAGGTTTCTATGACCTCTAGACATTAACATATCTCGCTAACATAGCAAGACAGTGTTATCAGAAGGGTTTAAGAAAATTTTGTTTAAAATTGTATGTAAATGCTTATGTGTTTAAGATTTTCTGCTGACTTTAATTTAATTGAAATATATTTTTTAAATATTTTACTGGACAGAAAACTGCTATAGCAGTTACAACAATTAAACTTTATTTGTTTCGTATCAAGTGTTAAATGATTTGTTATCATCCAGGCTTGAATATCGGCTCTTTTTGACTGAAATAACATTATTATTATTTAAATTGGCTTCATTTAAATTGTAATTTACAATACCTAGTTAGTTGATGTCAGAAAAATAACTTAAGACCAGGTCCAACCTGAGCTGCAAAAATCAAAATTCATATGCGTTCAACCGCGCCGTGTGAGCGTTGCAATAAGATAGTTTTTTGCACAACACAATGTTCTACTTTCGTTGGCAGGATCGAACAGATTTTGTACCGATTTAGCAACTCTTTCTCAAATATCATTAAAAATATTA
>CM031569.1:4236292-4415648 GCA_018467065.1 Ephestia elutella
ACATAGCTGAAAGTATGGAGAAGGACAGGGTATTTCATCCTGGGAAACAGCACGGTTCCCGCGGGAAATTCACGCGGGTGAAGCCGCGGGCAAAAGCTAGTCTATTATATGTATTTGTTATGAAATATAGTATCGTTGAGTTAGTATCCCGAACTTTCTTTGGGACTAACCCAATCTGTGTGATTTGTCCATATAATTTATTTATTTATTTCTTAACCATAACAAAGGTTAGTGCCCCAGCAGTGGGCATATTAAAATGGCTGATGATGATGATGTATTTAACTTCATCGTCCATTCCAGGTGCCTCTGATATCGGACGAGATCGACATCAGTCCGTGGAAGACGCTGCTGATGAGGTTCGCTCAGGTGCACGTCTGCTTGGAGCACTTGTACCGGGCTGAGACATGGCTGAGAGCGGACTTCGGTAAGGACTTTACTATAAAACAAAAACCGGCCAAGTGCGAGTTGAACTCGCGTGGAGAGGGTTCCGTACAATGCCAATTCTTTGTAATCTGAAAAAGAAATGAATTATATTTTGTATTTTTTCAAAATTTTAGGATCAGTAGTTTCGGAGGGGAGGAATGGTCAATTTTCGTTTTCTTTCATGAATAAAATTAAACTTTTTACAATAGTGACAAAAATATATTTGAGATCCTCATAACAAGCCCTTTCATTTGATATAGATATACTATAACGCAGTAAGGTTTGCAAAACTTTTTTTTTTTTTTTTTTATTTGTCCCTCGAAAAACGAATGAATGAATAAATGATTTATTGAGACACTTACATTTTACACTTAAATGATGAATGATTTAAGGACACTTATTTAAAAAAAAAAATTACTTTGCACATCTGTGTTTGGGTCACAGGATTTCGCCATCCTATCAAATTTCATATGATTTGGTCCAGTAGATTCGGAGAAAATTCGCTGTGACAGACGGACGGACAGACAGACAGACAGACGCACGAGTGATCCTATAAGGGTTCCATTTTTTTTATTTTTGTACGGTATCCTAAAAATTTACAAACTGCTAGCTGCGCTCTGGGGTTTCATTCCGCGTAATTTTGTTATAAAAAATTGCTGTAAGTAAAGTCATATGCAGTAAAACCTGACCGCTAAGATAGAATTCTGTAAGATAGATTCCTTCATTTATTGAATTTAGTATATCATCAATCAAGCAATATACTAGCCACTGAGAATTTCGGGATAAAAAAGTACCCTATGTGCTATTCCCGGTATTTGTCTACATGTATACCAAATTTCATTGAAATCCGTCCAGTAGATTTTGCGTGATTGAGTACCTAACAAACATCCTTACATAGTCACATCCACACTTTCGCATTTATAACATTAGAAGGATTTTTTTCCGTTACTGACTGAGTGACTGACAGACAACGCACAGCCAAAACTACTGGGTGTAGGAAGCTGAAATTTGGCATGTAGGTTCCTTACGGTGTGTAGGGGAACCCTAAGAAAGGATTTTCCAAAATTCCTACACGAACAAATCCCGGGGCCCATGCTTATTGGTATATTTTTTTTTCAGCAAACCTAAAGCCGGTAGCATCCCATCTGTTAGAATATTACGTTTCCGAGAAATCGCCGATCAAGACAGTGGGACAAGTAATGAGCGACCCCGTACAGAAGATATCTATGCCTATAAGCAACATCATTGTGCAAGATCATTTGAAGTGAGTATTTTTTTAACGACGGATTTCTTAGTCTTTCTTTCTTATCGAGTGTGTTATTTACTTACACTGGTGTCAGATTTTATTCAAGTCGCCTAAAGGCATCTGACATGACTTTTACGACCACCGCCATCTAGTGGCAGTAGCCGTATACACACTAGTAAACTGAACAGTCAGCCAATGTGCAGGTTTCCTCACGATGTTTTCCTTCACCGGAAGCAAGTGGTGGTCTATGAGATAACTACCATACGAGTCAGATTGGTCTACAAACTCGTGTGACACAGGTGGGATTTGAACCCGGGTTCTATCCGACCTCAGGCGGGTGTCATTACCACTTAGCCACCACCGCTTCGTAACTATTTCCTAGTAAAATAATAATTTATCTAATTTTCACATCGTCCACTGCGTCTTGATTAGACTGAGCGATATTTCTGAGGATAATCCTTCGCTCACTAGTGGGCGCCACTGGTGAGTGAGGTCGGTCAGATGGTACTTCTTCTCTCTTCTTTTGCAGCTTAATCGATCCACTGCAGGTAAGCCTCCTCTAATGCACGCCAAGCTTCTCGATCTTGTGCAATCCTTTTCCATAATTGGCCTCCAACTTTGGCGATGACGTTACTCCAACTGCAAAGAAAAAATACAAAAACCCGAACCAACGGGCAGCTGGAACTTTAGACAAAGTCAGAATTTGAAAACGAAAACGAGGTTCGAAAACGCTAAAATGTATGGGATGACATAAGGCCGCGCTAAATCCATAGAGCTAGGTACGTCCTGGCTAAATCACGTGGTCGATCGGCATCATCATCGCAAGTTCATAGAGAAAACGATTCGAAACCATAGAGTAACGAACTGTTATCGCTTACTTTTATACATTTGACATTGGCTTTCGCTTTGATGACGGAAGAAAATTGTTTTTGTCATCTGTCGAAACGATTACGAATTTAGATATCGTATCGCTACGAATCGAATGAAATTTTGGCTAAACCTGCTGGTTTGCCTTGTTTTCTGTGTCCCATCCATGCTACAATACTATCATTTGAATTTGACAACTTATGACAGACCTCAAAACCCATGAAAAGTGGGCGTTAGATCTTTTGTTATGCTTTGAGCATTTAATATTCAGGGAATTCGCGTATTTTGCATTATTTTATACTAGCCGTCGCCCGCGGCTTCGCCCGCGTGAGTTTCGCTTAGATAAAAATCTCTCTTGGAGCTTTTCATCAGATGTTCCAGATCTTCAATTTTTATACGTCAGCAGAAAATGCTCATCAGGTTGAACGACTTTTGTTAAGGCACCATTTCCATATTTCTTATAGTTTAGCTGTTCTGCTATGGTTCTTCATCAGGTGTTCCAGATCTTCAATTTTTATACGTCATCAGAAAATGCTCATCAGGTTGAACGACTTTTGTTAAGGCACCATTTCCATATTTCTTATAGTTTAGCTGTTCTGCTATGGTTCTTCATCAGGTGTTCCAGTGTTCAAAATCAATTATAGCCTATATGTTGCCCAGGCTTAATAGCTATACAACAAAAAAAGTTTCATTCAAATCCGTCCAGTAGTTTTTGCGTGAAACGCGTACATACATACAGACAGACAGACAGACAGACAAGAAATTCCAAAAAATGTTTTTTGCTTTCTATTATTCTTTTTAAGTGTCCCTCTATCCATTTCAGTCAAAAATACTAAATGTACAGACAAAATATTTTTACTGTTTTATTATATGTATAGATTATTTACTATGTGGGGACGCCAGCGCGAGCACCAGACGGGTGATCAGTCCACTTATGCTGGGACCATTTCACCCAATTCCCCGAGACCCGTATAGGGTTTTGAGTTACCTGGTAACTCACGTTGGTGGCGACCCATTGAATCTACCTGTTACTTTGCAGAATTTTAACATCTGCCCTATTGTAATGTTGCCCAGATCATCCTCAGATAGGACGTCTGAGCCCAATACTTCTCTCCTTGCAGCGGCAAATGCAGGACATTCTGCTATTAAGTGAAAGCTAGTTTCCTCTTCTTCCAGGCAGCTGGGACAAATGGGATCGTCCATTTGCTTAATCACTGTCAAGTGCCTGTTCAGTTGACAGTGTCCTGTGAGGATTCCTATAATGATTCTAATGTTCTTCCTGCTCAATTTGAGCAGGTGTTTCGATTTCTTTTGGTCTGCTGCTTTGATGAAGATTTTAGATTGTCTTAGACTTCTAGTTCTTCTCCATCTTCTATTGGATTCTACTTTCATTCTATGCTTGATGACGCCTTTCGTTATCCCATAGGCTATGGGAAGTCTGGGTTCAGGTCCCATGAAGGTTTCATCTGCTCCTTTCCTAGCAAGTTCGTCTGCTCTTTCATTGCCAGTTATGCCTCTATGACCTGGAACCCAGGCCACAGTGACCGCAGTATTGTTGGCCAGCCTGTTCAGAGCATCCTTGCATTCTTTAACTAACGCCGACGTTGTTTCTTCTTTATCTAGTGCTTTTAGCGCTGCTTGGCTGTCACTGTATATGATGACTTTTTCCGTATTGTCGGGCCATTCGCTTATAGTGTTCACACACTCCAGGATTGCGTTTATTTCTCCTTGAAACACGCTAGCGTATTTACCCAATTTTACGGTTCTTTCATATTCTGTACCGTCCTGATGTGTGATCAGTATACCGGAGCCAGATAGCTTTGTAGATTCTTTCCTGGAGCCATCAGTGAAACAGGTTGTCGTGACAATGCCCGCCTCATCTGCGACTTTCCAGTCTTCTCTGGTACCTATGTGTATCTTGTACTTTTTGTCAAAGATCCTTGCTTTCCTGATGAGATCATTATTTGCTAGGATCATTGACAGGTTACCTATATATTCGCGTTCTATTTCCACGTGACCTTTGTCTGTGTGTATCCCTTTCCAGAGTTTATGGCTTTTTAGTCGAAACCATTGCTCTGTTGCCCTCCTTTTTATTTCTATGTCCAATGGATTTAGACCGAGGGCCATTTCTAGTGACGCCGTCGGGGTTGATTTCATCACCCCCGATACCATCAGTCCAGCCAGTCTTTGGACCTTGTCTAGTTCCCTTTTGTTGGTACTTTGAGCAGCTTTATGCCACCACACTATGGCACCGTGAAGAATTCTTGGCATTATTATTGCCTTGTATACCCATATGAATATTTCGGGTTTCATTCCCCAGGTTCTTCCTATCGCTCTTCGGCACTGCATCATGGCCACTTTCGCCTTTGCGCAAGTGTCCACGATGTGAGACTTGAAGGTAAGTGTGTCGTCTATGATAACACCCAGATACTTGATTTCTCTTACCATCTCTAGATTGGTGTTATTGATTTGGATAGGAGCAGGTAACGACTTGTTCCTTTTGGTGGTAAATAAAACGAGCTTGGTTTTATTTGCATTCAAGTTTAGTCCCTTGCTTCTACACCATTCTAGGGTTACTTTTAATCCTCTATTCATAATATCTCTTATGACACTAAGAACTTTTCCTGATACTAGAAGTGCACCGTCGTCTGAATATACTTGTGTGTATATGTGCAGTTTGTTTAGTTTTTGGATAAGTTCATCTATAAGAAGACACCACAGGAGGGGCGAAAGACAACCACCTTGTGGGAAACCCCTCTTTGCTCTTATTGTATGTGTGGTGTTTGCTAGCTCCGCAGTGATTGATCTATGTTTCAGCATGTTTTTTATCCATCCTGAAATCTGTTTGTCTATACCCTCTCGTTCAAAGAGCTTGTTCTATTGATTCCGGGGTTGCTTTATCGAATGCTCCTTCCACATCGAAGAAACACCCAAGGGCATATTCCGATTCGCTAATTGATCTCTGAATCCGTGTCACTATGCTATGGAGGGCAGTCTCTGTAGATTTGCCCTCCATATATGCATGTTGATTTCCATGTAGTGGATTTGAGGTCTTTTCTATTTCAGTTCTTATTTGTTTGTCTAAAATTTTCTCTATTGTCTTTAACATAAAGGAGGAAAGGCTTAAGCACCTGAAAGATTTCATTTCTTGGTACGAGCTTTTTCCCGGCTTTGGAATGAAGACTGCTCTTACCTCTCTCCAACGTTTTGGTATGTAGTTGGTACCGATACTGCTTGAAAACAGTTTCAGTAGGTCTTCTATAACATACTTCAGTGCTATTTGGAGCATTTTCGGGATAATCCCGTCCGGCCCAGGTGATTTGTAGGGTTGGAAGGACTCCACACTCCATTCTATCCATTCTCTTGTTATGACCGCTGTAGCACCTCCGGAGTAGGTCACCGTGGTCATTTCTTCATCGACGAAGTCCACGCATTCAAGGAAAATGCGTGTCCATCATGTTCTCTAAGATTTCTTTTGGGTTAGTGATTAGAACTTTATCCTTCCTAATGCTACCTAGTTGGCTGCTTCTATCCTTGGTGAGTACTTTCACCAGTCTTGCTGCTTCAGGGTAGCTGGAGATTTCCCCACTATATACTTTCCAGCTTCCCCTGTCTTCTTTACGACAGTCATATTTAAATGTGTTTCTATCTTGTCTATACCTCTCCCAGCTCTCATTGTCATCCTTGTTCTTTAGGGCAACTCTGAGAGCTCGTTTGGTTCTTTTCCTGGCTTTTTGCAGTGACTTGTTCCACCATGGTTGTCCCTTTCCTGGTTTGATCACCGTCAATGGACAAGCCTTGTGGAATGCCTCTTTCAGGGCATTATTAAGTCTTTCAGCTTCTTTGTCTAGATCTTCTTTGCTTCTGAGAGCCATTGTTTCCCCCGGGACCCATTTTTCATTTCGTTTTCGAAGATGTCCCAGTTCGTTTTCCTGGCATTCCTTATTGTAACACTATCACATACACAGTCTATATTGAACGTTATTCGGCGATGGTCCGAAAAAGCGTCGGATTCATCGACTGTCCAATTCTTGACAAAGGTACTAATTTCGCGTGTCGATATGGTGATGTCAAGCACCTCCTCGCGTGCGCGTGTGACAAAAGTGGCCACATTTCCTATATTTAAAATTTCTAGATCAGAGGCAACAATAAAATCCAAAAGCAGATCTCCCTTCTTGTTGCAGTCCGTGCTGCCCCAGGCCAAGTGGTGGGCGTTGGCATCAAGGCCTACAACAATCTTGGTGTCCTTACCTTTGTACATCCTTATCACCTCTTCTAGCTCCTGGGATGGCGGTTTATAATCGGTCTCACTGGGTAAGTAAGCCGAAGCAAGCGCCACTCTTGATTTCTTGTTCTTCTCCCTTTCCACAGTAATTTCCACTGTAACAAGGTCTCTGTAACATAGAGTTTCTATTAGTCCTAGCGATCTGACCCTGTTACTTGCAAAAATGCACGTCCGGGGGGGTTGCTCACCATCGTTGTGATAGAAGAGTTTCCCTCCCCAGGGAGCCGAGGCCAACCACACGTTTGTTGGCCACGTATGGCTCTTGTATCAGGGCGATGTCTATACCCTTCTCAACCACCTACCGGTTAAGTTCTGTCATAGCCTCTCGGCAGTGGTGAAGGTTTACTTGAAGAATTTTTTAAAGTGTTTGTGTGTTTTTTATTTATGGTGTGACCCATTGTGTAGTGTGTGTGTGTGTGTGTTAGAAGAACACACACCAAATATGCTATGTCCCGTTCTAATTAGACTCAGGGTCGTCTAGCAGATCCTCCTCCAGTATACGGGACTCCTCGAAGTCCATATCAAGAGGAGGCAGCTGCCGCGACTCCCGGTCTTCATTAGGACAGGAACTTTGTGGCGTAAGGCTGCCAATCGCCTGGTCAGGCTTTCGACCGCTTCCTGGGACCGCCTTATAGGTACTCATCAGCTGGTCCTTTACCGGCAATCGGCTGCCTGCCACCGCAACTGCAGGAGCACGAGTGCTCGTCCGTCTGTACGTCTATGTCTCTGGCTTTCAGTCCAGATCCTTCTTTTGCCGGAGGGGCACTCTCCTTCGATGTGCTTGCCCTAGCCGAGGACTTTATAAGTCGCACCTAAACCTGTGTGGCCTGGAAATTTAGCCACACATGGTCGCTAACGATGTCCGGAGGTATCCCGACCACCAGTCGCGTGCCCAGGGCAAAACGCTCCTTGTGGATCAGGGACCACTCCGGAATCATCAGGTGCTCCTTATAATCGTTCTGACCCACTAGCAATTCGAGTGGGTCAGACGGAATCTCGTCCTCTTGGCCGGGCAACCAAATCGAAGCCCTTTCTCTGTCCAGAGGACTTACTTTAAGACAGACCTCGCCGAGCCTGCCAAAGTCTAGGCCCAGGAGCCAGCCCTTCGCCTCCTCGGTCATGGGTGTCACAAGGAAGAACCCTTCCGACACCAAGCCCGAGGTGGCGAACGCCTGCTTCCGGCCCCCGACCTTGGCACGCACCGCGGTCTGTATATGCTCCGTCAGTTTCTTCCTGATGGAGGACGCCTCCGCCTCTTCAAGCGAAACCCCGTCGCTTCGGTGTATCATCACGGCGAGATCACTCTGCTCCTTAGCGGAGCAGCGTGGTCCCTCCGTGCGACCATGCCCTCGGTTCGGTCGTTTCGCCGGAAGTTGCTGGGACGGTCCTTCATCCGGGTCTGTGCCTTGGCGCTTCAGCTTGCGCGAGCTACTGCCTTCCGCGACAACCTCAAGGCTCGGGGCCGAGGTAACGGACGTCTGTAGCGTTTCCGATACAGTCCGTCCTTTTTTGGACACTTTGGTCCAACCTTCTTCTTCTTCTTCTTCTTCTTCTTCTTTCCGCGAAACTTTGCCCCCCCCAGAATACGAGGGGCAGCCCGCAGCCTCTACGCGTCCACCACTGGGTCGCGCAGATTCTACGGGGAGGGATTCTCCGGCGGACAAGTCGACGCCGGTACCCTCCTGGGGTAGTTCTCTTGTAGGTTCCGCTTCCATGTTGCTTGGGTCGCCCCTAGCAGAGGGTGATTTTGTAGGAGTGCTACAGAGCAAACCTACGCCATCACCGACTGGATACGCCGGCGTCCTGCTATCCCGACACCGCCGACCTCCAGCGACCTAGTACCAGAATATGTCCGGGTAGCCCGCTGGAGGGGATTGGTTTGATTGCAGAGTGACCTTCTCTGGCATGCATGGTTGGGGACCGCTTATTTTCCCTTCCGCTAGGGATTTTTCACGGCTAGCCATTAATATCTAATGGCCGTTCACTATCCACGACCTGTGACCCCTCTGGTAGCCTGCAGCCCGGCCCCAGATTATTTTGCATGGTGGAGAACTTTTTAAATTTAATACCTATTGTTTGTAATATATTGGGTAAAACTAAACGCAGGCGTTTCCTGTTATCGCTCGGCCGGCGTCGGCAGTCGCGAGCGACCATTTTGAATTCAGTATTGTTTGAACATCGCGCGGGGAGGCCGCGCCGCACAGATTAGCGCGCGTGCAAAATGGCGTCGCGGACAGTCGCCTCATTGTCCTATGCGATATCGGTTTGATTTTTAATACGCGAGAGGTCCCGCTTTCTTTGATTGTCAATTAGTTTGAACTATAAGTGTGAATTTCCTGTTTGTTAAATAACTATTGAACTTTTGTGTTTGTGAAACCTTTTACTGTGACTGTTTCGTGTGAGATGCGAAACGTGGCCGCCTGGAGACGCCGAAACCTGTTGCCGAGTGAACCCTCGTGAGGAAAGCAAGGTATTTTCTGGGGATTGAGATCTCAGGGGGTAGTTTGGGTGATTTAGGGACCAAACACCACTTCCTCCGAAGACACCCCAACTTGGTTTGAGAAGTCAACTTGGTGAGTTTTAGTTTAGTTAATTTATAGGTTAGTTATGATATAGGGCCCTGTAGCTCCCTTCATAAGCTACGGTGGTAGCAGACTGCGTTAAGTTAGTTAGGTTTTAGTCGGGCAAACGTGGTGCCGCGTGGAGATTTTTTCCCGGTACTTATTTTTACCGGTGGTTTTTTCCCGGTGAAGTTCCGGTACAGAATTCTTCCCGCCGCTTCGTTTGTCCGGATTCTCTCTGCCACATTTTCTGGCAGCAGAGCGTAGTTGCTCTGCACATCTTCTGGTAGCAGAGCGTAGTTTATCTACCCTCTATTTGTTCGTTTGTAAAAAATAATTAATTGTTTGTAAAAATTATTAGATTTTTCTTAGTTTGTTTGTATAAGAATATTTGTAACCTTTTTGTATTTGTTTGCGGTTTGTACCGTGCGTTCCGGGTTTGTGCCATTCTCATACCTACCGCGGTTCTTCGTGTAGTTGCTTGATTTTGTTGTTTTTTTATTTACCTTTTGTTATTTTTTGTTTGTGACTTGACGCGATGGCGAAGGCCTCCAATGCTAGGGCGACACTCGCCAACGAATTGAGATGGTTTGTGACGGCCGGAGGACTCCTGTCCCGGAAGGACAGGGAGGGCGCCATACTGCTAAGAGCGGATCACCTCCACTCACGATTGATTAGCGCGGAAGCGGCCATGGCGGCGCTTACCGAAGCCGATCTTACCCCGGAGGCCTACGCAGGTCACATGGCGGACATGGACCAGATCCTGAGTCTGCACGATGATATCGCGGAGGCGGTGACCGCAATAAGGGCGAGACAGGCTGGCGGACCAGCCCCTCGCACACCTGTTAGACAGGAAGGACCAGCGGTTACTGGTCGGCTCCCCACCCTTCAGCTGTCCCACTTTGGGGGTAGGATGGAGGAGTGGGTAGCATATAAAAATATGTTTGAGTCCCTGGTCGTAGCACGACAGGATTTGTCGAAGGCCCAGAAGATGGCCTACCTCCTCTCCACTCTTGAGGATGAAGCGCGGTCGCTCATCCAGCACCTCCGGGTGGAGGACGACCAGTACGATACGGCTTGGGAGTTATTGAACTCCCGCTACCAAAACTTACGTTTGTTAGCGGATGCGCACGCCGCACAGTTGATGGCCCTGCCCAAGGTGGCCAACAGGGCACAGTTGCGCCTGCAGTTGCTCACGCCCGTTACAGTGGCCTGTAACGCGCTCCGCACACTGGGGCTGCCGGTGGACCAATGGTCCTTTTTGCTGGTGCACATTGTATTGGGCAAATTACCCAATGACATCCGCTCGCGATTTGAGCGCGAGAATGCGGAACAGGATAGCACCACCCTACCAACATTCACTGACTTGGTGAAGTTTTTGGAGTTTGAGGCACGGGCGGCTGAGAATACCATGACGGACTCAGCGCCATCCAGAGCGCCTGAACGTAGGCCCCAACAGGGACGGCAACCGCCACCGCGTGGAGCTGGTGTGCGGGTTGCACACACGGCAGCAGTCGCGGGGGACGCGGACTGCCTGCAATGTGGCCGGATGGGCCACAGCCTGCTGCAATGCAGGGACTGGCAGAGACTGCCAGTACAAGATAGGCGCCGCATGGCAAAGCGGCATGAACTTTGCTTTTATTGTTTGGGCAGTCACTATGCACGTGACTGTCCCAGTGCCATACCATGCAGTGCATGCCGTGGGCGGCACCACGCGATGCTCTGCATGAACCGGAACGGGGATGGCCCCCGGATGTTGAGGCAGGGGTCCCCTATGGGCGGGGGCGCTCCTGCGCGAAGCCCTCCACCATCCGAAGGAGGACGCGGCTTCGCTCGTCGCACCCCCCCTCGGGAGGGGGGTCGCGTACCGGCGCGGGTCTTGGCGGACCGGGACCACGCGCCCCAAGGTCGTGGCCAGTATGTGACTGGCCAGGCCCCGGATAGGGCCCCCATGGGCGGGGGCCCTAGATCGGACGTGAGAGTGGGGACACCCCCCTCCACGCGGGTTACCAATGCCCAACACATGCAGCCGCAGCGGTTTTCTCCACCGCTGCACGAGTACCCACGGCTGGAGTACCACCCGCCGTACCATATGTATGGCCGGGCCGCGGGTTATGCCCCCCCTCAGATGGGGATGTGCACTCGCCCGCCATATTATCCGGGTCAGTGGCGCGCCCCTGGTTTGGAGAGAGTGGGGAGCCCGTAACTAGCTTGCTCCCTTGCTGGGACAGAGCCGCGGACGGTTCTGCTCCCTACCGCGGTGGTCCGCGTATGGGGTCGTGGGGGAAGCCATTAATTTGAGAGCTCTGTTGGACTCAGGGGCTCAAAGCAGTTTGGTTACCACTCGAGTGGCACGCCAGTTAGGTTTAGTCGTGGAAGACTCGCCTGTGCCACTTCTTGGAGTTGGTGGCATACAAGTGAAGTGTCTGACGGGCCAGACACTTGTCACCTTTCTTCGCTGAAGTCCTCCACAATGAGGATCACGACTTCGGCTATGGTAATGGATACCATTGCGGGTTGGCACCCCTCGACAGACATACCGCCGGGTGTGTTGTCTTTGGTTTCGGGTCTGGATTTGGCCGACCCCTTTGTCTTTCATCCCGGCCCAGTGGACTTGCTCCTGGGCTCGGACGTATTGGGTTGGATTTTGTTGGGTACACAGAAGGCTCTGGGTTCGTCTTCACTGATGGCAGTGTCTACGATTTTTGGTTTTGCCCTGATGGGCCCTGTGTTTGATAATGGCACCGCGGAGGAGCCACCGGTTGTCGCATCTGCGTCCTTGGCCAAGACCATGCAAAGGTTTTGGGAGGTGGAGGAGCCACCTATGAGTTCCAGGATGGATCCGGAACACGCTGAGTGCGAAGCCCTTTTTCGATCGACCACGGAGAGGTTGCCCTCCGGTCGGTTTGTAACTAGGTTACCCCTTTGTTGCCTCTCGTCCTAGCCTAGGGCAAAGTAGGGCGCTTGCGGAGAAACGACTGCTGTCCATGGAGCGACGTATGCAGCGTGACCACGTACTTCGCGATAAATATATTGAATTTATGCGCGAGTACGAGGATTTGGGTCACATGTCTCCGGCTCGAGTTGATTGGAGCTCAACTGAGCATTATTTTTTGCCCCACCACGCGGTGGTGAAGGCCTCAACAGGCAAATTGAGGACCGTCTTCGATGGGTCCGCACCCACTTCGAACGGGGTTTCGTTGAATCTGTGTTTGCATTCGGGTCCCAAATTGCATAGGGACATAATTGACATCATCTTGAACTTTAGAAGACATCAAGTGGTTTTTGGTGCGGACATCCGGATGATGTTCCGCCAGACAGTCATACATCCTGAGGACAGGCGATTCCAGTTGATACTCTGGCGTGAGCGCCCTGAGGATCCTGTGACGGTGTATGAACTCAACACAAACACGTATGGTTTGAAATCTAGTCCCTATATCGCCATCAGATCATTGCTTGAATTGGCAGAGCGGGAACGGATCCGCTTTCCCCGTGGGGCTTCCGTGCTGTCACGTGACTTGTATGTCGATGACGTGTGCACCGGAGCCCAAAGTATTGAGGAGGCCCTCCTACTGCGGGATGAATTGATTGAAATATTGAAGACAGGTGGCTACGAGCTACGTAAGTGGTTGTCCAATGAGCCTAAAGTTCTAGAAGGGATCCCGGAGGATCACCAACAGAACCCTCACCTGTTTGAGGATGTGGATGATCCCAACAGGATAGCGGTGCTGGGCATGCAGTACCAGCCGCTAACCGATATTTTTACATTCCAAGTGGACTTGGAAATACCAAAGGTCTGGACTAAGAGAACGGTGTTGTCCGTAATAGCCCGTATGTTTGATCCAAGCGGTTGGATCAGTCCAGTAATATTCTCTGCGAAGTGTCTTCTTCAGAGACTTTGGACTTTGGGCGTCTCGTGGGACGAGCCGCTGTTTGGCTCTCCATTGGATGATTGGCTCGAGTTGTTTTCATCGATTAAGGAAGTCAATCGGATTGCCTTGCCTCGTCGAATATTGCCCCCGGGAAATATCGAGCCAGCCTGCATGGCTTTTGTGACGCGTCGGAGCGAGGCTACGCCGCGTCAGTCTATATGCGGACAGTTGACGCCGATGGCCGGGTCAATGTCTCGCTTTTGTTAGGGAAGAGCAAGGTCGCCCCCATCAGGACTAGGCTGACTATTCCCAAGCTTGAGTTGAGTGGAGCTCACCTTCTCTCTAAATTGTTGCATCACGTTGCCAGTGAACTGGCGGCCACGGTCGAAATACGGGACATCTTCGCCTGGTCGGATAGCCAGGTCGCGCTTGCATGGTTGCGCGCGGCCCCACATACCTTGGAGGTTTTTGTGGGAAATCGGGTTTCCCAAATCCAGAATATCGGAATTGATATAACATGGAGACATGTGCCGGGAGAGCTTAACCCAGCGGACTGTGCCTCCCGAGGTTGTACGGCACCAGAATTGGTGTCACACCCGCTCTGGTGGGGTCCAGAGTGGCTGATGGGATCAGAAACTTCTTGGCCTGTCTGTCAGACAGATGTTACTTCTTTGAGTTTGACTGGGCTCCGTGTACATGCTGTAGTCGCTGAGACGACGTCGGAGCCGGATTGGCTACTTGCTCGGTATAGCAGTTTGGATAAGCTTCTGGGTGTTACCAGTTGGATTAAGCGTTTCATACATAATTGTAGAAACCCACAGGCAAAGCGGTTGGAGCCGATTGCAGGTGCAGAAGAGCGCCGGAGCGCATTGTTGCATTGGGTCCGTGTCGTGCAGACCGGACGGTTTGAGTCAGAGCTTCGTATCTTGCGCGACGCACGCGCTAAGTTGAAGGGCGCGGTCGCTCGTTTGAACCCGTACATCGACTCGGATGGGCTTCTTCGGGTTGGAGGCAGGCTCCGGAAGGCGGATCTTCCATATGAGACTCGCCATCCTCTGTTGTTGCCCAAGGGCGGACCCTTGGTGCAGCTTTTGGTGTCTGATCGACACATTCGTAACGCCCATGCTGGGTGCAATGCTTTGTTGGCTATTTTGCAACGCGAGTTTTGGATTTTGTCTGCCCGAAGAGCAATCCGTAGTGTCCTGTTTCGATGTATTGCATGTTATAGGTTGAAGGCATCCACGATGCAACCACAGATGGGTGATTTGCCCGCTGATCGAATCCGACCTTCGAGACCGTTTGACGGCGTTGGAACCGATTTTGCCGGTCCCTTTTCGATCAAGGCTTCTCCCTTTCGTAATGCCCGTATTGTGAAGGGCTATTTGTGTGTATTTGTTTGTTTGGCCACCAAGGCTGTCCATTTGGAGGTGGTATCGGCTCTGACTACGGAGGCCTTCGTCGCCGCGTTGGATCGCTTTGTTTCGCGTCGAGGTCTACCTTCCCTTATTAGGTCGGATAATGGCACAAACTATAAAGGAACTGTAAATTATCTTAAGGATGTTTCTGTGTTTATTGATAAAAATTGTACTAGTTTAAGTCAAATTGCTGCCCAACGGGGAATAACCTGGAAGTTTAGTCCCCCAAGTTGCCCCCATTGGGGAGGGATTTTTGAAGCGGCTGTGAAATCCGCAAAGACCCACCTCCGCCGCATTATCGGAGAAACGGCTCTAACCTTTGAAGAGCTGGCCACAGTGTTTTGTAAAGTTGAGGCGGTCCTCAACTCTCGTCCTCTCTGTCCGCTATCTCCAGATCCAAATGACTTGGAAGCTCTCACCCCTGGTCATTTTTTGGTGGGAGGGCCGTTGAATGCCCTGCCCGAATACCCGTGGAAGGATGAACGCGTATATCGGTTGTCGCGTTTTCAAATGTTGCAGCAAATGAGCCAGGACTTTTGGCGTCGCTGGTCGCTTGAATATTTGCATTTGCTGCAGCAAAGAGTGAAGTGGACAGACAGGACTGAGCCTCCCAGGGAGGGTGATTTAGTATTGTTAAAAGAGGCAAATTTGCCCTCATTGCTTTGGCGACGAGCTCGCATATTACGTTTGATTCTTGGCGGAGATGGCACTCCGCGTGTGGCTGAGGTGTTGGTCGACGGTTCGATTTTAAGGAGAGGTGTGACCTCTCTCGCCCGCCTTCCCGTAGAGTAAGCTAGCGGTCTGCTTCTCAGACCGGGACGGGGGGATGTTTGTAATATATTGGGTAAAACTAAACGCAGGCGTTTCCTGTTATCGCTCGGCCGGCGTCGGCAGTCGCGAGCGACCATTTTGAATTCAGTATTGTTTGAACATCGCGCGGGGAGGCCGCGCCGCACAGATTAGCGCGCGTGCAAAATGGCGTCGCGGACAGTCGCCTCATTGTCCTATGCGATATCGGTTTGATTTTTAATACGCGAGAGGTCCCGCTTTCTTTGATTGTCAATTAGTTTGAACTATAAGTGTGAATTTCCTGTTTGTTAAATAACTATTGAACTTTTGTGTTTGTGAAACCTTTTACTGTGACTGTTTCGTGTGAGATGCGAAACGTGGCCGCCTGGAGACGCCGAAACCTGTTGCCGAGTGAACCCTCGTGAGGAAAGCAAGGTATTTTCTGGGGATTGAGATCTCAGGGGGTAGTTTGGGTGATTTAGGGACCAAACACCACTTCCTCCGAAGACACCCCAACTTGGTTTGAGAAGTCAACTTGGTGAGTTTTAGTTTAGTTAATTTATAGGTTAGTTATGATATAGGGCCCTGTAGCTCCCTTCATAAGCTACGGTGGTAGCAGACTGCGTTAAGTTAGTTAGGTTTTAGTCGGGCAAACGTGGTGCCGCGTGGAGATTTTTTCCCGGTACTTATTTTTACCGGTGGTTTTTTCCCGGTGAAGTTCCGGTACAGAATTCTTCCCGCCGCTTCGTTTGTCCGGATTCTCTCTGCCACATTTTCTGGCAGCAGAGCGTAGTTGCTCTGCACACCTATGTAATTTAATATTAACGCAAGTTTGTGATTTTCAGAAAAACTGCATTCTGGTACAGAGTAGAAATAAACAAGAAAGATAACGCATCCGACAAGGGGGTGAAGAGAGACAGCAAGATTGTGTACGTTTTCTCACAACAACCAGTGTTTCCGCCTTCTGTGTGGCAGAATTTAGGTAATTTTTGTTATATCTTAGTAAAGGAATGCGGTTATTATAACGCAATCTAGAGGGTACCTACAACTCTTTTTTTTTAATATAGGGATAACTCTACTTTCTGTTTGGTCTAATGAATGACTGGTAGAAATTGCTATATCGTTAAGTCTACCTCTCTCTCAGCCAAAAGACGTCAATTGCTGGACAAAGGCCTCCCCCAAGGATTTCTACGTTGACCGGTCCTGCGCTGCCCGCATCCATGCGCATCCCGCGACCTTCACAAGTCTACCATTTGTACATAATTTTGTAATTTTGTGCAATAAAGTTATAAGTAAATAAATAACTCAAAACTTATCAGTAAGTTTATATCAAATTCATCCGTTACTGACTGAGTGACTGACAGCCAACGCACAGCCAAAACTACTGGGCGTAGGAAGCTACTATATAGCATGTAGGTTCCATAGGTGTGTAGGGGAGCACTAAGAGAAGATTTCACGAAATTCCCACAGGACAAATTCCCGGCCTCATGCTTGTTTGATTATATATATTTAACTAGTTTTGCGTGGCTGCGCGAGGTGCAAGCACCTCGCGTGCTGTGCAGGGGCATTAAAACAATGCAGTTGCGATTGCACGAAATTTTTTTGGGAAATTGTAAAAAAGTCATCTACATAAAAAAATTGTCGGTTGGGATTAGGTGAAGAGCCGAAAGGTTATTATGGCTTATGCTCTTTGCTATGAAAACGCAGCTCGGCCTTCGGCCTCGCTTGTCCCGGCTGGAGGAGGGCTCGGCCTCCGGCCTCGCCTCGCCTCTCGGATTCATATACGCAGCTCGGCCTTTGGCCTCGCAGGCCAAGGCGCCTCGGCCTTCGGCCTCGGCCCCACGGCTGGTTACTGGGGGTTCGAGATGCAATGAGGAGGTCATCCATGTAGACGGATGGCTCGGCCTTCGGCCTCGCCCCGCTCATTGCGCCCGAGACGGAGCTCGGCCTTCGGCCCCGCCGCTCAGCTCGGCCTGCGGCCTCACATCCCTTATTTTATTTTTAAAAAAGGAAGGGGAGGAAGGGCTCGGCCTACGGCCTCGCCATTTAGTTCGGCCTTCGGCCTCCCACCCCTATTTTAATTAAAAAAAAATGGGCAGGGGTGAAGAGCTCGGCCTATGGCCTCTCATCCCTTATTTTATTTCAAAAAAAGGAAGGGGGCGAAGGGCTCGGCCTACGGCCTCGCCATTTAGTTCGGCCTTCGGCCTCACACCCCCATTTTAATTTAAAAAAAATGGGAAGGGGTGAAGGGCTCGGCCTGCAGCCTCGCCGCTTAGCTCGGCCTATGGCCTCACATCCCTTATTTTATTTCAAAAAAAGGAAGGAGGCGAAGGGCTCGGCCTACGGCCTCGCCATTTAGTTCGGCCTTCGGCCTCACACCCCCATTTTAATTAAAAAAAAATGGGCAGGGGTGAAGAGCTCGGCCTGCGGCCTCGCCGCTTAGCTCGGCCTATGGCCTCTCATCCCTTAATTTATTTCAAAAAAAGGAAGGGGGCGAAGGGCTCGGCCTACGGCCTCGCCATTTAGTTCGGCCTACGGCCTCACATTCACATTTTTATAAAAAAATGGGAATTGGGAAAGGGCTCGGCCTGCGGCCTCACATCCCTTATTTTATTTTTTAAAAATGAAGGGAAGGAAGGGCTCGGCCTACGGCCTCGCCATTTAGTTCGGCCTACGGCCTCACATTCACATTTTTATAAAAAAATGGGAATTGGGAAAGGGCTCGGCCGGCGGCCTCACATCCCTTATTTTATTTTAAAAAAGGAAGGGGAGGAAGGGCTCGGCCTACGGCCTCGCTATTTAGTTCGGCCTTCGGCCTCACATCCTAATTTTTATAGAAAAAATGGGAAGGGGGGAAGGGCTCGGCCTGCGGCCCCACTTCCTCATTTTTATTAAAAAATGGGAAGGGGAGAAGGGCTCGGCCTGCGGCCTCGCCACTCAGCTCGGCCTACGGCCTCACATCCTCATTTTTATAAAAAAATGGGAATTGGGAAAGGGCTCGGCCTGCGGCCTCGCCACACAGTTCGGCCTACGGCCTCACATCCCTTATTTTATAAAAAAAAGGAAGGGGGGGAGGGGCTCGGCCTGCGGCCTCGCCCAGTACTTTGCTCACAAGACGGAGCTCGGCCTTCGGCCTCGCCTGGACGCAGCTCGGCCTGCGGCCTCGCAGGCTTGCGCGGCTGGGGGGGGGGAGCTCGGCCTTCGGCCTCGCTCCTGCCCCCCCCAGCCCTCGATTTAACCGCAGCTCGGCCTTCGGCCTCGGCTCCCCGTCTGGTGACTTGGCTGGCCCATACAAAACTCGTCGAAAAAAATTTCGAAAAAAAAAACCTGTCAGTTTGGGGGTCCCACGGTCTCAACATAAAAAAT
Organism: Ephestia elutella; assembly: GCA_018467065.1. Classification (NCBI taxonomy): domain Eukaryota; kingdom Metazoa; phylum Arthropoda; class Insecta; order Lepidoptera; family Pyralidae; genus Ephestia; species Ephestia elutella. The sequence goes on from CM031569.1 coordinate 4,255,117, forward strand.
TGTCTATGACGGTAAAAGTCTACGAGTCCGTGTTCCCCCCAAAAATCCCCAATGAAGTTTGTATGAAAAAACAAAATTTAGTATGGAGAAAAAAAAAAGTCAAAAAAACCATAGACTACCGCCGGCTGTGGTCGTTGCCCAGGGTCCTCTATGACATTTGGTCGAGCACCCCCCACTTATCTATTATGGTTTCCGCGGGCAGTACCCCCTATCAGTCCGGAACTGCTCCAAGTTCCACTTTCGTATTTTTCCCGGTGCCTCCTCACTTCCCCATCATTACTTTTTCCCAGTTATGAGTTCCGTAGAACAAACTAATTATGTCAGTGAGTGAGTGAGTGAGTGGTATTGTAGCTTTATATATATAGGCCCAACCGCAGGAAGCTCGGCCTTCGGCCTCGCTTCCTACTGGTTGTTCCCGAATTTTAAAGATATGGGAATGGTATTTATGTATGGCATGGTACTTATGTAAAAATATTTCTGACAAGCAAAACTATGTTTTATTGGTCTTTGAATATGATTTAATTTATTGTTTTCAGAGCCCTCCACAGAGGAAATAGCCGAAGTGACCACGATGGGTGAAGATTTGAAGTATCACATAACGAAGTACACATTTTTATCCAACAGAGTGATAAATAAACTTGTTTAAGTGCCTAATTTATATCAATCGTGTCTTATTTTTGTACATTTTATACAGATTAAATATATATTTTTTTTAAATTACATGTGTTTTGTGAATTTAACGTCATCCTGTTATACGTCATCCTAACTAATATTATAAATGCGAAAGTGAGTTTGTTTGTTTATTTATTACCTCTTAACGCTGCTTTTTCTACTGAACCAATCTGCCTGAAATTCGCATACACATGGAAGTACTGAGAAGGACTTAGGCTAACTTTCATCCCGGGAAAAGCACTGTTCCCGTGGGAAATTCACGCGGGCGAAGCCGCGGGCAAAAGCTAGTTTATCAATAAAATATTTCAAATTCACTCGCAAATTTCAAACGCACTCCAACCAGATTGCGGACCTCCTTAAAAAGGGAGATATTAGGAGCACCCATAACTGGAGAGCATGTATGAAGAGAGTGATGAGTGTAGAGGAAGCAAGAGAGATCTGTAAGGATCGTAGCAGGTGGAAATCGCTAGTCTCTGCCTACCCCCACGGGAAAAAGGCGTGATAATATGTATGTATGTGTATTTCAAATTCCATTGGGCTTAAAGAACGTGAAATATTACTTCATAATATTTGCATCCGTTATACATACAATCTCTGAAAAATAAACACCCCCAATTTAGACCACCTAACAAACCTTGATCATATAAAAAAGTAGGTCGCCACGGCAACACGTCGGAACTACAGAACAAATATACAATCTGTATATTGCATACGTAAAATAAATACTCGTTTGATCTCGAAGTTAATAAACCGAGTATTAATCTACCTGTGGCGGTGATCGCTACCGACTTGGAAATAAGAACATTAAATTAGAAATGTTAGATTGTGCAACAGGCTAGGATGAATGTATAATCGCACAGTGCTGTCTTTACGATTGCACGGAAATTATATCATTGCAAAAATGTTGAGTGTTACCTATATTATTTCTCCGACTATGAATTTTTGGAGCTAACAACTTCAAATCAAAACCATGACTATTTCATAACAAAATCTATCTTCTTAACATGTAAATATAAACCCACCAAAACATTCTGTAAAAAAACTAGCCAAGTCTCGATGAAGCTGTTTATCTCTAAAAAGTAATGAAATCGAGACAAAGTCGTGCCAAGTCTAAGGTTCCTTACTGCGATTCCTTTATTATTATAGTTAATGTTGTGTTACTTGGCCATTGAACATTCTTTCTACGTTAGTGGCTTTATCAAGCCTACAATTGACGGTTATTAGGTTCTTCATCAGATACTTCAGACCTTCGATTTTTGACATCAAATGAAGCGGCCCACCAAGTTGAATATTTTTTGTTAAGGCGGTATGTCGATCTCTAATAGTTTGGTTGGGCTCTTGTGTTTTCTAATCAGGGTCACCAGGTACCTACTCCAGATCTTCGATTATCCTAGTTTTTATAGTTTTGCCTTTATGTAGCCATTAAACCCTAACTCTGTACCAAATTTCAGCTCTCTGAATTTATGGGAAGTACTAGTTCTATTCTGATGATCATTAGTGAGTAAGTGTCATAAATGCGAAATTTTGCTTTCGCTCAATTTCGGAACTAAATGACCTACAGACTTGAAATTTTGGATTTTAAGTATGTGATTATAGCTTACTGGATGACGAAAATTTCTGCGTTCTGGTCTTATCCAGAGGTTCTCAAATAGGGGCCTGAAAATGCGGCGAAATGGTTCCAGTAAAGGATGGTACAGCAGTGTTTGCTTCGCGCTCGACTTTGCGGGGGCACTGCAGTGCCCCCTGATTTACGAGTATTATCGAATCTGAATGAAGGCAGGGTACTTGTCAGAACGCAGCAACACACTAAATCATAATAAAGGCATCATAAAATTGAACTTTTCATGAATTTGGGCGAAACATCCTATGACCTGGTAATCCCATTCTTCGATATGATGAATCTTTTACAGGGAAATATTTACCACGCTTGTGTTATGTACTGTCGCGTACATAACAAAAATTAATCCTACTAATATTATAAATGCGAAAGTATGGAGTTTGTGAATATGTGAGTTTGTGAGAATGTTTGTCACTCAATCACGCAAAATCTACTGAAAGGATTTCGATGAAATTTGGTATACGGGTAGAAAAATACCGGGAATAGCACATAGGGTACTTTTTGTCCCGAAATTCTCACGGGAGCGAAGCCCCGGGGTGCGGCTAGTATTCAATAAACATTTCCATGCTAACAAATTATCCCTAAAAGCAGGGCTTTCTACCGGAAGTTACCGATACCAAAATCTCATATAAAGTACCGGTATGCCTAAAAAGACAGTTATTAGTTTACTTACCTACAAAATATGTTAGCTGTAGGCGAGGCTGTATTTTGTTACGCTCAAAACAGTACAAAATTTTCGTAGGTACCTAAATCTTATTTTTGGCGTGGCGTGTAGTTTAATTTATGCTTATTTTAACTATGTACCTATAGTAAAAAATTACAATGTAAAAAATATGTTCTGGCGTTGCTGGGGGCACGACAACTGATAGGAAGTGTGTCTTATCGTGACATTACCGATGGAGATTTTTCCAATAATTCCTCCACAATCAAATGCATTTCGTCAATGGCACCTCTATAAAGAAATCTACACTTCGTAAAATATAGGATAAGCCCTATGACAGCAGGATACCTTTGAAATGAGAGCGACAAAGACAGATGTATTATTTTAATACTATTTGACATCTGTCATAAAGGTCAAGCTATACTTTACAAACTGTAATAAAAAAGATACCACTTTTATCGGCGACTGTAACTCGGATGCCCGGCAATCCAGTGTTTACTCAAGGGCCACGTGCGCTAATTACCGTTTATTACCCGGTTATTCGTGGCTTCTTATATACACAGTTTATAATGTTTTGTCTGACGATGGGTGAACATCTAAATCAATCAATTGCAGTTGCATATTATTAAGCCGAGGCCACATACAACCTGACTCTCTTCAAACCCAGAGTGAATAGGCTACTTCTGCGTAAGCTCGCTTCACCGTAGACCTCATCTCTGTCCTCGGGCAAGATTATTGTTGTCAAGAGTAAACCCATCCTTAATCCTAAGTAGTTTTGTTTGTTGGTTTGTTTTTTTGTTTGTTTTTTTTTTGTTTGTTTTTTTTTTGTTTGTTTTTTTTTTGTTTGTTTGTTTGTTACCTCTTCACGCTTTATCTACTGTACCAATCTTCCTGAAATTTCGCATACACATAGCTGGAAATACGGAGAAGGACATAGGGTACCTTTCATCCCGGGAAAAAGCACTGTTCCCGTGGAAAATTAACGCGGGCGAAGCCGCGGGCGAAAGCTAGTAAAATAAATAAATAAAAGCAGTAATGTTGGGCTCGGACCTGCTAAAATTTATTTCCTTTAATTAATAATTATCCTCTCATGCCATTACTCCAGATAACATAGGTAGGTACCTACCTTCCTACTACTACTGTGCCACGCAGCTTCGCTCCCATAGGAATTTTAGTATTGGTGGTCCAGTCTACAGCTTCCTGAACAGAATTTTTTCAAGTCGAGCCGTTAGATCCATGGATTAACTCGTTCATCTTCGACCATACATACCAGACCATTTCATCAGTTACTTAGGGTATGCCTAAACAGCTATTATTTTCTAGTGGACGTGAGTGCATAAGGTATGCACGTACATAGTATATGGAATATACCTACCTATTCATTTGTTTTAAATTACAACAATAGACAATAAAGACGATGTGTTTGTTTGTTGATAGGTGTATGAATTTAATAAAGTTTTCTGCTAAGTGCACGGCCGGGGCAGGCTATACAATCTGAGGAATGAGGTCGGCCACATTCAGTTTGTCGTCAATGATCTCTAATCCCTAGCATAGTCATGCTTGACAAACTTTATCTATGTCACTTTCAGTGTGACACTGATGCACTGATCTCTAATCCCTAGGCTAGTAATGCTTGAAAAACCCATGCTTAGCCGTGCTTGCCAGCGGCTTCGCTTGCTGCAAAAAGTATGGAATGTCACTCTTCAGTCCCAGTGTTCACTGAACACTGTGTTTATTGAACTATTTCCGGATACATTTATTGATCTGTAATACAGGGTCTTTCAATAAAAAAGCAAGCGATTTCTGGCTAAGCTACACATGGCTTCAAGCTACTATACTACTTCACTTCAACTACTTATATGCACTCTAAATACGTACAGACATTGATATTATCACGCCTTTTTCCCATGTAGGCAGAGGCTATCCCCACACAAAAAAATCACATCTAGGTATATTGCTCCCTTTTTAACCGACTTTCAAAAAAGGAGGAGGGTAACAGTTCGTCGCGATCTTTTGACGTAAAGAAGAACACTTCCACATTTATAATACATATAAGTATGGATAGTATGGATTTTAACATTAATTACTAATGCATTCTAAATCAGTTCAGTTTCAGAAAAAAACAGACGACATTTTTGAAAAATTTTACAGCCTGTCCAGCGTAGGTACAAATAAACATGTCAGTGAGATAATAACAGGCATTCTTGCTCGTCTTTTTAATTTAGTTACTGTACGTACAGACATGGCCAGGGTCTAATGTAACGTCCAGGAATGTGCCATGTTGTCCCAAAAATTGAGGTAATTTTTTTGTATTTTAGGTGCACCTAAACTTAAATTTTAACTTTAGTTTGTTTCTACAAAACTCGAACTTACTTTGGGGCTAACTCAAAAGTCAAATGAGGTGAGGAATGAATCCATTATGTTATGTACTTAATACAGTCAAAAAAACATTGATTTGGAGAACCTATTAGACTCCTTGCATTTTCAAACTTTATGATATCAAAGCTACTTTGAGCAAGATAATTACCTAAACAAGAACTCATTAGCTCAACAAAAGTTTAAAACAAACATTCTCACATGCTGACACAGCTCAAACTTTGAACGGGTAAATAAGCCATTTATATCTATTTTGGTTTTTCATACGGGTCTAAGAATAAATCTTAACATGCAACATTTCTTTAGTACGAGAAGTGATCAAGGTAAGAAAATTAAGAATTACATTTACAGAAATTATATCATTGCAAAAATGTTGAGTGTTACCTATATTATTTCTCCGACTATGAATTTTTGGAGCTAACAACTTCAAATCAAAACCATGAATATTTCATAACAAAATCTATCTTCTTAACAGGTAAATATAAACCCACCAAAACATTCTGTAAAAAAACTAGCCAAGTCTCGATGGAGCTGTTTATCTCTAAAAAGTAATGAAATCGAGACAAAGTCGTGCCAAGTCTAAGGTTCCTTACTGCGATTCCTTTATTATTATAGTTAATGTTGTGTTACTTGGCCATTGAACATTCTTTCTACGTTAGTGGCTTTATCAAGCCTACAATTGACGGTTATTAGGTTCTTCATCAGATACTTCAGACCTTCGATTTTTGACATCAAATGAAGCACCCACCAAGTTGAATATTTATTGTAAAGGCGGTATGTCGATCTCTAATAGTTTGGTTGGGCTCTTGTGTTTTCTAATCAGTTTCTTGGGTCACCAGGTACCTACTCCAGATCTTCGATTATCCTAGTTTTTATAGTTTTGCCTTTATGTAGCCATTAAACCCTAACTCTGTACCAAATTTCAGCTCTCTGAGTTTACGGGAAGTACTAGTTCTATTCTGATGATCATTAGTGAGTGAGGATCTTTCAAAAAAATGCAAGCGATTTCTGGCTAAGCTACACATGGCTTCAAGCTCACTTCAACTACTTATATGCACCCTTTTTCCCATGTAGGCAGAGGCTAGCGATTTCCACTATTGCTACTATCCTTACAAATCTGACTCGCTTTCTCTACATACATTCATCACTCTTTTTATAATAGGTATATGCTCTCCGATTATGGGTGCTCCTAATTTCTTTTTATATCTAAATCATTAGGTATTTAAAAATCCCTATTTAATGGCTCTTAAGTCGACTGATCCCACTCACGATTTATGCCGCGGGCTAAATGGACTAATCGTAATATTTTTATAGCATGTCAGGAAGTCGCAAATTCAGAAAAAAGTGTGTAGGTACTTATATACTTACTAGCTTTTGCCCGCGGCTTCGCCCGCGTGAATTTCCCACGGGAACAGTGCTTTTTCCCGGGATAGCCTATGTGCTATTCCAGGTCATTATCTACCTCTGTACCAAATTTCATCGAAATCCGTCCAGTAGATTTTGCGTGATTGAGTAACAAACATCCTCACAAACTCACAAATTCACAAACTCACATCCAAACATTCGCATTTATAATATTAGTATGGATAGTATGGATAGGCTTCTTAGTCTATTCCCTAAGAAGTCTACGCCTAATTATAAGGTGTCCTTGTCACAACCTGGGGACTCGCTCATCCATCAAATTGGGAAGCCGTAGGAAACCATGTAAGTTGGTACTAATTACCTGCTCATAATACAAGGTTACTTTTAATTATCTACCATCCTATAATACGCATTATCTCTAATATAATAAAGAAAAACAAAAACCAGAAACAAGTTTCTGAAAACATATTTTTCAAGGTTTTCAGGAAAATGTTGTTTTAGGTAGGTAACATTTTTCTTAAAAATTTGAGGCAGTCCACTTAGAGCACTAATCCGAATAGCACAAACGCGAACAGCACAAGGCCTTGTCCACGAACAGCACAATTTAATATTTTGGCATGTGCTGTTCGTGGATTCTAATATTTATTTTATTTTTACAAAATATTAAATTGTGCTGTTCGTGGACAAGGCCTTTTGCTGTTCGCGTTTATGCTATTCGGATTAGTGCTCTAAGTGAACTAGGTACCTCAAAAATTTGGAAAACACTAAATAGGTACCTACTCACTAGATATTCAGAATATACCTACTCACTAATAATCTACTCATTAGGTATTAAAATAGGTACTTAATTATATTTAGGTAAACATATTCTGAAAATAAATCTTCGAATTGGATTGCACTCAAAACGCGTCGGTTGAAACATTTTTTTTTATTAAAAAAATATAATAAGCTTGAGAATTCGAGCTTCAGAAAAGTTCGTCCATTTAGCATCACGGCAATGGCGGTGGCACTTCTAATTTAAAACTCCCCACCCTGCATAGTGCCTAGTTCCTGCACGTAACGAAGTATTGTTTTTCATCTCGGTTGTTTGAAACTGAGAATTGTTTTCAGTATATTTTAGTAAAAATAATCTGGAAAAAGTCTGAGCACAAAGTTACTAATAAAAATGTTAATTAAGCACTTGATAGGTACTTTACGTACGAACTTACCTTCTTAGTAAAAGAGCTATGTTCTATTGTGCTTGTCGATGTCCTAGAATCTTCGAGCAACAAGGACTTCCGCGCAGGAGTCCGTGTTGCTCTATGCCTAGAATGCAAGTTTCCTCACGATGCGATGTTTTCATGCACCGGAAGCAAGAGGTGGTTTATGAAAATTAGGTACCACACATGAATCAGACTTAGATAAAGATATATTTATTTGCCAAAAAAAAACACAATACAAGTACAATTTACTTATTTCGTAAACCCTTTAAACATTGACTTCTGGTCTCCATAATCACCAAAAATGATAATACTGAGGATACTCTAAAATTCAGTGTCAAATTAGGTAATTATATTGTCCCCTCAGGAATTTCGAAATTGTTCACCATAATAGACGAGCAAAGGACACGGGTGACGCAGCAAAGTCAAAGTTGAATCCACTGAATGGAAGTGCCCGTCTTGGCCCCCGTTTGTCATAGAAATTGACCTCAATTAGACGACATCCGTCTTAGTTTCCGATAGAGTGCAACTAAACAGACATTTAGCTTCCTAGTGAAGAAGTTTAAATAATTCAGGAAGTACTACTTAGGTTTTGCCGAATTAATTAATAATACCTAGGTACAGTGAAGCGATGCCATTGAAGCGATAAAATCTTTTTGGTACCACGGGTATAACAGTTGGCATGATGAACATTGCTGCTCTGTAACATCTAAGTACGCTTATCTATATACCTTTATTTTGGCAAGTAATATTTTTATTTTTATGATGTCCCCTGGTTCTACATGCAGTAGGAAGCTTATAGTGGTATCTATACCGTGATCCTACCAGTAGTATAATTTTATTGGTAACCCGCTCCACTGTTGCTTTTTATAAATAGTATCCTGAGGTCACACAGGTTAATATTATAGTTTATTTTTTCAAAAAATATTCTAAGTACTTATCTGCTAATAAGAAAAACACCTATTTAGTATCTAGGTATATTTTTTGTCGCTAGCAACAGCAAGATCAAAATAAAATAAACAAATATAGATTGTTCAAAGCGTACCTCGGGCGTCATTTCCAACTTTTATTCAACCCCTATAAATTACATGTAAAGTTTCGCAGTTCACAGAATTCAACGAAGCCCAGGAAGTGCTTTCCTTGACGGAAGCAGGGCAAACCGGATTTAGCATCAATTTGGCGCCGACTTCACAAAAAATGCAAAGTTCGCTCATTGACCTAGTTAAATTCAATAATATAGTTGTTAGTTGGAGACGTTGGAGTAATGGAAAAGGTCATGTCATGAAGATAGAAAATTATGTACCAATTTATGTACCTACCTCCTTATTACAAATTAGCTACCTAAGCCGGCTTTGCAAGTTATATATGTATTGCAAACTAGCTATCCGGCCCGGTTTTGCACGGCTGAAAGTTATGTACACATAAAACTGAATAGGTGAATGAAGGCAAATCAAGTCAGGATTTGGAGAGTTGTGGAGGAAAAAGTCACGTGCGCCGATAAAATGGGAAATAGTAAGGAAGAAGAAAAAGAAAGGAGGGATAAGGAAGAATTCTACAAAAGAGTGAAGACTAAGACCAAAAAAAAGAAAGATCGACATGACGTGGTATGATGCCGGTAAAGCCACTTTCAACAGCAAATGTCACTGACAATCAACGTAAAATTTATAAAATAAAAGAGAAATAAATAAAACAAAAGACGTAAGAAGTAACATCTGTCACCATATGAAGTAAATATTCCCGGGGTGAGGTATCCGGTATCCGTTTCATTACGAAATCATTGTGAGTCACCCTTGACCTCCCGGGATCAGCTGAGTCTGTCGACTTTATTGACGCTGACCCCGGCACGGGATCACGGGATTCTTATTCGTTTTATGACGTGTCCTATGACGGAACGGGTGTATCGTAGTAATATTGTAAAAGTGAACGTTAATGAAGACAAGAACGAAGTTCTTAAATTTATTGATTGAACGTTAATGACAATGGATGTTTGTTATTCTGTCTAGAATCTACTTCATGAAATTTGGTACATGAGTACTTGAGATGAGACTAGGAATAACATAAGAAATTAACAGAAGGTAAAATTCACTAACATAGCCATAACATAGCTTGTTTATTATACCCACCAAATTTTCCCCTAAAAATTCATAAACTTTTCAACCCATAGAAACATATCCTGTCAATAATATATATCTTAAGCATATCATATGTTTTTAATGTAAAAAATGCGCCTGAATAAAAAGAAAAATCAAATGAAAATTAGACCAAAAATTAAGATTAAATCTGAGATCAAGCATCAAAAACGAGTGAAGGACATAATGCACAAAGCTAAGTACTTATAAATATCCCAAAATCGTGAACATTTTAAAAGTGAGCCGTGAAGCAAAGTTGTAAAGATTGCTGTAAAGATTCGCCAACCACAAATCGGATCCCCGTAACATTGCGGTTCCCACATGAATAATAAATTTTAATACCGGAGGGCTTGCAGAGATGTCCCACATTACTGGTTTAACTCAGATAGGAGGTAGACACTGCGGTTTTCTGACTTTTGAGATTATGACTATGTAATATAAGCTGTAAACTACATTTTCTCTTTATAATCTAATGTTATAAACGCGAAAGATTGGATGTGCGTTTGAGAGCAAGTATGTTTGTTACTTATTCACGCATATATTGAACGAATTTTGATGTAGATAATTTGGTACACGTTTAAAAAATTGGGTACTTTTATCTCAAAATTACCACGACCCGAAGCGCAGTTACTGTACATAATATAAATGCGAAAATATGTATGTGGATGTTTGTTACTCAAACCACTGGTACACTGGTATAGAGCACAACAATTTAGTATTATATCTATAGGTACTTATACCCAGGTTACTTTCTATCCTTATTTTTTCATGTTGCCCCGGGGCTCAGTTAGTGCCTACAAAATAATTCAGACTTTCTACTTCTATATTTTTACTAGTGGCGTTGCGTTTGCGAAGGCGTTTGAAGGGGGCTTCATCTTACCCGGGGCCCTGGGCACGTGCCCATAAAATACCTACCCTATTGAAATGAGGTTCCTGAGTATCTTAGCCTTCGAGCAACAAGGACTTCCGTGCGGGAGCTCCGTGTATCTCTATGATCTTAGCAGATGCTCTTTTGTTTGTGAGTCAAAACGAGGATATCACCAAAGAGCTCACCAATCAGCTCCGACCTCAGCAATTACTCAAGTGGATAATGGACATAATAGTATAATGCAGTTCCGCTGGCTAAATAACTTAATAGTCGTTTAATTGTTGTATACTTGTGTGAATCGTGTATATTTTTATGGATTGGACTGTTAATTACGGCGACCTGTATCCCTTGGAGTTTTTTTTAAACTACATTCTAATCTGTCACCTAATTTTGACTGAAACGAAATTCCTTTTTAGGCAGCTAAAAATAATAAGAGGTTTCCTTTTGGCAAGATTATCAATATTTCCATTAGTCAATTTGTGCGATATCCACGGAAACTTACAAATTAATTCTATTTTAGGCCGGACATAACTTTGGATAATATTGAACAGAATGAGAAATAATATAAATGTTTAGGCCAGAAATCCAACCGTTACTAAGCACATTTCCCCATCAATTTTCTTATTCATTATTATCTTTATTCTTCATTCTACGGAGAAGAAATGCCAAAAGAAACTCATTTCCACTTTTTGTATTTTATGTACGTATATTATTATTTTTTCTCTTTCAAACTCAAACTCAAATCCTATATTTTTTGCATATGTTATTTCGACAATTATATCTTACACAGAGTTTCCTCTAAGTATCTACCTATATTTAGCGAAATAATAAATGATACTCATTTTACGATTAGACATAATGGCGACTACGGCTTCCAAACCCTTGCATAACCATCTATACTTATAGTCCTCAATGCGTTGCGAAACCGACCATAATCTGACACCTATTATGGGCATTGTAATGTCTGTGCTGGAAGGGACTCTTTAAATAGTTAGTATTGAAGTTTCTTTTCCATTCATTCAAATTTCTTTCCATTTACCAATTGTATTTTAGATTGTAGAAGAATGCCTGTGAAAGAAGTCATCTCGTATGAATTCTAATTTGGTGACTGACGGTTATTCTATGAATCATATTCAACAACCCATTGTAGACTTACATGCGGAAAGTTTTGTTACGTCTTCCTTCCCTAGACGTAGTACCTATGTATGTATGTACTTACTAGCTGCTTCTCTCACATCAAAGATCTTTAAAGTCCAGAGTTCGGTTCCCAGTTATAAGGATAGAGAGGAAGAAAAATACTATTTAAAAGGTTATTAATAAGTTTTTGTTAAGTGTCTACCTTGTCGCAGTTTGTGTTTGGCCAATAAATTTATTTTCTTTCTTAAAAAAAACCAAGGTTTTGGCTGTTTATCGATTCTGTATCTAGAAAACGACGCATGTAGGTATCTGCGACGCATGAAATGTATCAAATAAATGTGACTCTTAAATGTTGTCTGTTGCATGTCAATACTGACTAAACATATGTTTCCTGAAAATGTATGCATTGTAACAACTATGTATATTACCATGTTTAGTTTACGGCAATAAAAATTCATTCATTTATTCATTCAAAATAATCTATATCTCTCTCTCTCTCTCTCAGCCGAAAGACGTCCACTGCTGGACAATCTATATTTAACTATACATAAAATAAAACAGTAAAAATATTTTGTCTGTACATTTAGTATTTTTGACTGAAATGGAAAGAGGGACACTTAAAAAGAATAATAGAAAGCAATAAAAAATATTTGGAATTTCTTGTCTGTCTGTCTGTCTGTCTGTCTGTCTGTCTTTCTGTCTGTCTGTATGTATGATCACGCTAATCTCCGAAAGTACTGAACCGATTTGAATGAAACTTTTTTGTTGTATAGCTATTAAGCCTGGGCAACATTTAGGCTATAATTGATTTTGAAAACTGGAACACCTGATGAAGAACCAAAACAGAACAGTTAAACTATAAGAAATATGGAAATGGTGCCTTTTAACAAAAGTCGTTCAACCTGATGAGCATTTTCTGCTGACGTATAAAAATTGAAGATATGGAACATCTGATGAAAAGCTCCAAGGACCAGCTACACTATAACATATATGGAAATGACGCCTTAGCAAAATTCGTTCAACCTGTTGAGCATTTTCTGGTGACGTATAAAAATGGAAGATTATGGAACATCTGATAAAGAACTCCAAAAGACCAGCTACTCTATAAAATAAATGGATATGGGGCCTTATCAAAAGTCCTTCAATCTGATGAGCATTTTCTACTAACGTATAAATAGACAGGACACGGGATAGAACAAAGAGGGACTCGGGGTGGGAGTGGTGGTACGTGGGAAATTGTAGATAACGAGCAGATGAAGATCGTTTATGAATGAAAAGTTTGTGAATGAAATACTACGAGTACCTAATACATTCCCGCGGGACACGGGATAACCAAATGGCTGAAATTTTGAGTACTGGAGTTTAGGTTACTACAGTTTGGAACACGAAAAGATTTTTCATCTAAGCGAAAGTTACGCGGGCGAAGCCGCGGGCAACAGCTAGTAAGTAAATATGATACTTAGTAATAAGAGAGGTACCTACCTATTCCATAAGATAAAAAAAAGTATTTTTTATTTGCTTAGATGTGCTGTAAATTTGTAAATTTGTGGTTGATTAAATAACAAAATTTTTTCCTTGCAGGTTTTTTGCTGTAAGTATACAGAGATACTTAGGTACCCAGGCACGTGCCTTGGTTGGCCAACAGAACATCCATTCTTTCTATATCGACTTCCGTCACATGTCAGGCTTCATGTAATTCGATTTGCGATGTTTCCTGCACGATGTATGGGTTCCGAACGAGGGTTGGTCTAACCCAGCCAGACGTACCAGGAGCTGTAACCAGTAGACCCTTGAGGAATCAATTGAAACATTTTAATGGAAAGGATATCAAGTCATAAATTTTGAAACTAAAAAAACCGCCTGCATGTGAATATTAAGGGATAGTATAAATCCTTATGATAAAAAAAAAAACTTTAATAATATCACCTCTCAGCTGCTATGTGGGATTTTTAAACGGCACTGGGCTGTTGAAACCTGAAACGAATCTATACTAATTGGCAGAATTATATTTATATTTACTTAGCGGCAAAAAAAAGTATTCGGCAAAAAAAAGTATTTTGAAAGTCGATCACGAAAATTTTTAATTAAACACACAACCTTTTTGCTGTTAGATAAGGATATTTTCAAGGTTTTCTGCTTCTGAATTGATTTAAACTAAAACCTAATCGTGGTTATAAGCTTCTTGTAGAGTTCTACTTTAAATTCTGCCATTGGTTTAGTCTGACTGGTATGACAAAAACTATGACGAATTTTATAAGAACACGTATTTTTTATATCCTTCGCTTGCAATATTAAAAAGTTTGTACTTAAATTAAACCGTATGCAGAAGATGTTTTACTTTTCATTTAGAAAGGAATGTGAAACAAGCCCATGAACTATTTATATTAAAAAAAACCAGCTATATTATTAAATGGAAATTATATCTACAGTAAAAAAGTAAAATACTACCTTTAATTGTAATACCTACGACGAAAGAGTCAACAAATTCGACTTCGTATTAACCTATATCATTAGAATAAATGTAGGTAGATTTACATTTTCCTTATACGTTTTATTTACCCAAAACCATGGGAAATAGTTACAGACCCATTACATTATCGCAGGGAACGACAGGCGAAATGAAAGGGTTCCGAAAAGGTTATATTACTTTTGTCTGTAGTAGAGCCCGCGACTAAATAGTAAATTCTATTTTGCGTAACAGGTAACCCATGTAGGGAACAAATGTCTTGCCATGCCACAAAAAAAACTTACTTATAAACAACCAAACTTTCGACAACCCATAACCCATAATACAAAAAAGTTACTAGGTATATATCCTTTTGCAATATGTAACCAATCCCAGTTGGCTAATAACAGTTAACTGTTTGTTAAAATCAAGCTAACTTTTTAAGTATTTGGTCAATCTTCGGTTATTCCTGAAATAGCCAAAGTAGATAGATAGGTAGATCAACACTATTTTGCACCATTTACAGAAAAGAACTTACAAAGAAGTGACAAAAAATAAATTCATAAATTAGCGCAAAGGCGGGCTATATAAATAGTTAGGTTATCTTTTTTTTAGTGTACTGCCTGGTCCTGGCAGAATGGAAAAACCCAAGAAGAGCTGGCTTGATATCGTCAAGATATGCGTGCCAATGATATAACAACTAATGTAGATAAGCGAACCCTGGGCTACGACGCGTATGTTGAGGTTGTAACCAGGAAAGTGCTCAGATGAGAGATAGAAAAAGTAAGAATTGTGAATTTGAATCTTCTCATTTTTCCATGCTGCTTCTATGCTGGTCTGGGAGCGAAGAAAAAACATAGATGTGCCAGCTGCTTCTCTTCCCGCGCAGATTATAAAAGTCAATCGAGGGAAAGGGCTTTGAACAGGGGATTCCTCCACTCATAGGCGATGGGCTAGCAACCTGTCACTATACCTGAATCTCCATTCCATCAGAGAGCCCACTATTCAGCTAAACGTGGCCTTCGAGTGTCACGACTCATAGCTCTGTCTATCCCGTAAGGGATAAAGACGTCATTCTATGTATGTATGTTATCTTTTTTTAGATTTAAATTACTTTATGTATCTGTACCATGTGATTACTTGTGTGCAAATAAAATGTTGTTATTGTGTGAGGAAATGGCGGCAATTGATAAATGGACAACACTAAACGGCAACAAATTGTAACATGAGTTATAAATAACATTTTATAACTGCTTAGTGGTATCATTACACCTTTACTATAAATGTAAGTTATATGTAAGGACATATACCTTTAGACATTACCTCAAACTGTTTGTAACTTTAATGTTAAGTGTTTTGGAGAAAAATAAATAAGATTTTTACTTTACTTACATTACACAAAATATAAGACAATGGTACCTAAATCAGTACTAATAAATCATGCAATCAGTAATACTACGAGAAATTACTATACAAAGAACAATGAGTCATGACCCCACTCTATAGATAATATTGTTACTCTAAGGTTCTGACCTACATTTTCACACATACTGGGAGTTTATGGTTTATTTAGCCGTTTCTAGACTAAGTAAGAAATAACTAGTTATATAGTAGAAGACCGGACAACATTATAATTTGATGCCTCTTTGAAATATATCACATACATCAGTGAAAGAATCACATCATCGTAATCGCATACTTCGACCTTGGGTACTTTAGCAGTAGAGTACGTAGGACTAGGATAATTTAGAACTTGCGTACATCGCACTCACATACTTTAAAAATCAAATCAAATCTCTTTATTTGCATTAAATGTAGGTAAGTTACAAAAGTGTTGTTAACAATAATATTGTGCCCAATACATTTTACCTTGGTAAGGTGTGCAAATTTACATAATATAGTCATTATTTTATAAACTCTTAACAACGAACTAACGAACTTAACTCTTAGAACTAACGTTCATATACATTTCGTAGTTAGACATTCCGTAGCGGAGTCCATCATCAACAGCCTTCCGTGACCCACTGCTGGGTATCGGCCTCCTCTGACCTGGGCCATACTACTCCAGTTGTCAGCAATATTCTTAACATAGTCGACCCATCTAGCTGCCGGATGGGTTTTCCGTTTCGGGGGTACCATTGATCAGTAACCAAAGTATTTAGTTCGTTCAGCGTTTAAACGTAGAAAAGTGACAAGAAAAATTGCGAACACTTTTGAAAACCAGAGGGAACTCTCTCTCTCTCTCTCTCTGCTGTCTCTTTTCTAAGACTTGACATGATAGAATGAAGAAGTATGAAATAAATATTCATTGTAGTTAAAGCATTAGTAAATATTCATTGTAGTTAAATCATTATTAGATATTCATTGTAGTTAAATCATTATTCAGTGCTGGATACTCTAATTGATTAATGTAACAAGCAAGGCTTGCAAGCCTTCAGCTGCACTTAGACTGCTGAAAACATAAATCAAATACTAAGTATTCCTCACTCTAACTTGGTAGAGTCACAGATAATATAATACCCGTAGAGTTTATATAGTACTAGCCACGCCTCGGGGCTTCGCTCCCGTGGGAATTTCTGGATTAAAAGTCCCCTTTATGATATTCCCAGTATTCTACCTGTTTACCAAATTTCATCGAAATCCGTCCAGTAGATTTTGCGTGATTGAGTAACAAACACCCTCACAAACTCACATCCAAACTTTATTGATAATATTAGTAGGATTTAATGACATTATACTAGAATGTCATTGGTAGGATTTGTATAACATGGAAGTAATAAATACTTTGTACAAAAAGTACTTATTACTTCCATGTTGTATATACTTCCATATTGTATAATTAAACATAGACAATAGATTTAGAGTAAACCTCATACATTGATGGATAGTATAACGATGAAAATTCTAATCAACGGTCGAAAACTGCTGGCTGTAATGGAATCCCTTTGTATTTTAGCTGCTGGTTTGTGGTTTTGGAAACTGTTTACTGCAACTTTAATTTATTTCGTGTGCAGTTTCGAGACGAATTGTTGGGTCATTATGTGGAATGAACCTCAGAAAGACATTGCAATGCAGCAATATCTGAGTGTAATTTTGCCTTTTTCATTTCACATATTAGGTAAGAAGGTGATAAATCCCTTTCAGTCCAGAATGTACACTGTTTAGTTACACGGGTGTAACAACTGAGCACAACTAGGTATGGTCAGTGGTTGTCATCACAGGTACAGATTATATACATGCGGGCAAGTTTCAGTACGTCAGAAGTTCGGGCCTCTGTTTCTAATTAACCTGTGTATTGCAAATTATGGGATTTTGTCATTTCTTTTTTATTATTTTATTTTACAAGAGCAGCGGTTCAGGCTGAAGGTTTGCCAGCGAACCATGTAGCGCAGCATCTTGGGTTTGAAACTAACTGACCGAGTTAGAAACACCACGTTGCGCTCCATCACAAAACTCAATTATGTGGGAGAAAAGGCGGATAGGCTGAAGTGGAATTGGGCGGGTCACGTGGGCCGTATGCATCCCGAAAGATGAGCTCACATACTTACCACCTGGGTCCCAGCTGATGGGCACAGAAAGCGAGGAAGGCCTAAGACAAGATGGTCGGATGAACTTAGGGCATTCGACAGAAAGTGGATAGAAAAGACCAGAGATAGGGACACATGTAATGAGAGTGGGGAGGCTTTTGCCCAGCAGTGGGACACTCGATAGCTACAAAAAAAATTTTTCGCTCTTCATTAATCTAAATCTAAACATCCTCCCCAAACTCTGATTCTTATATTATTGATATAATCTTTAATTGTTTATTCCGGCGACGTTAAAATTACATGAAAAAAATAATATATCTACCTGCTAGCCATTAGTTTTTGCCTGTCAGACATTTTCCATTCATACTACGTAACTAAAACGAGAAACGTGACCAATCAGTCTCCAAACCACGTACCTACCCCATTGTTTGTTGCACCTGCCGATTTATGTACAGTCACCTGCATGACAAATTACTACATGGACTTCTATTTGGAATTTGGGTAGGTTTATGTGCATTTGGCCGTGCGATAGAATGCGGATAGGATGTCAAAAGTAACAATAGCCTACTTCGAGGTCCGAGGGAATGTCATGACTAGAGGTCGAATATTCGGATGTATACATTGAATTATAAATAAATACGGAAGTGTAACTCTCATACAACGAACGCTCTAATCTTGGTTCCATTTACGCAAACAAATGTACTTAAATACAACAAGACACTCACACATTCTCATAGAAAAAAGCTAGTACACGATTGGGCGCGTCAAGGTCACGGGGCGGGGTCAACACACCGCGGCAGCCGGCTACCGCTCAAACAAACGGCTCAGCCGCTTCTAGAGATGGGCGCTTGGATAAATTTCCGGAAGGTAAAAATGGGAAAGAATGGGTAGAATGGGTAAAAATTAATTTATACCCATTTATACCCGATATTTTTTATTTATACCGGGAAGAAATTATAATGAAAGTAAATTATCCTTATTTACTTTAAACTGTTAAAATAATAATTAAAGTATAAATATTAGATATGTTTTGATTATAAGGAAGATAAATAACTAGTTGTTTTCGGTTCAAATATTTAAAAAACGAAAACAACAGATTTACAATCATATGTATTCAAATAATATTTTGAAAATAATGATGCATATTCAGTATATGGATGTTTCAAGTAGAATTTAAAAAAAAGTAGACTAACAATTGCCCGCGGGTTCGCCCGCGTGAATTTCCCACGGGAACAGTGCTTTTTCCGGGATGAAAAGTATCCCATGTCCTTCTCAGTACTTCCAACTATGTTTATGTGAAACAGGAAGATTGGCTGAGTAGATAAAACGTGAAAAGGTAACAAACAAACTCACTTTCGCATTTATAATATTAGTTAGGATTAGGATTTGAACTTCGCAATATTTTTCTATCGAGAAAGTTTTATGCAATCGTGTTTTTGAGAGAGTTAGTAATTAAGTTTGCTGCAATTTAATTTCAAATTCAGTTTTTCATTATTACTGATATTACAGACATTTGTAATAATCTGGCCTAGTACGGAGGGTCATACGATTTGATGATCGCCTAGCCGTTCAATAGAATTCCGGCATTTGGCAAACTTGTTCGTCGCCCCGGCATAACATTCATTGCCTAAAACCAGTTGGCTGCGAATGAGTCAGAATTAAGATATATCTTGTTAGGTCTTTTTGTAACCAAAACGTAAATTGTACACTTTATAAGTATTTTTACGCAGTACTTAATTTAAAAACTGAATAGTAACTACCTTAAACACTTTATTTCTTAATAAATCTTAACGATATATTATAAAATATCGCAATTACAAACATTTTAATTGATTTTAATTTTTAAATTGTGTAAATTAAAAATTCCTGGGAAAAAATGGGTATAAATGGATAAATTTCCGAGTCTCGGAAATTTATCGGGTAAATGCCCATCCGCTTCGCGTTTGAAGTCTCGGCACAGAATTAATATAAGTACTACGTAGTCTCGGCAAAGGAAAGAAAGGTAATTCCGCTGTTCTTCATATCTGTGTGATTTCTACACCACTTTACGACACACGATGGCTTATTTTTTCTAATTAAACTTGCGAAATTACTCGATGATACGTACAATTGACACTTATGTGTGTTAGGTACAAGTACAACCGTTGAACTCGCAGCGCCACAGCGAACTGAGGCGAAGTGAGGTGTGTATTTTACGCCCCGCCCACAGAGGTGCATATTTCGTGGAACCATTTTTTTGGCGTTGTTAGAGTTCTATGGTATATTAGTTCGTTGGATGTATAATACCTCAACTGGAGTTGCTTGGCTATTTTGGAATGCACTCTTATATGTAATGAATGTACTCTATACTCTTATATCAAAAATTACTATTTCTTTTTATGACATACAAAAAGTACCTTGAAGCATTCCGTTTAAATGTTTATTAATTTTATGTTAGTACCAAGAAAGTGGGGATTTCCATTAGATATAAAGCCGCTTCCATAATTTCTTACCGAAAAAATAACTTTAGGTTAATATGCATCCGAATATCTGATCTCTAGTCATAACATTGCTTTTTATTACTTTACTACTTAATGTAGGTAGTACACTACAATACTTATATAGTAAAAACAGAGAAAATGTTAAGTGTGTCTTTGTCCTATAAAGAACCAACACCTGAGATCGAAAATCAATAAGTAGGTACCTATTTCTTCGAGAACATTGTAGAAGTTATCGTAAACCTGGATTCAAATCGGATCAGACGGAAATTGAAACTGCAGCAATGCAATTAAAGTTAGCGTGGAGCCAAAGACATTGACGGAAATAGATACCTAATGATAGATTTTAGTTTAAAATCCGAGTTCGCCTATTAAATCAAATCACTACTTTGAGATAAGTAGATTCCATGGATTATATACTCTTATAGGAAAAAAAAACAGTTCAATAATAAAAAAAAAACAGATTTAATATCGACAGCAATTTGATTAAAGACAGAAGATACCGGGATACACCACATATCGTAATCGACCATATATAGGTACGAGTGGTTACCTAATTTTCGCAAAAAATACTATCTTTTTAGATTGCTGATCTATGATTTAGCCAATAATCTTCATATAAACGTAGCTTAAAGTTTAATTAAGAAAACGGAAAGGATTTTACGTTCGTCTGATTCCAACACTGAAATCGGATTCCGAATAATATATCACTAAGTATACTCGTATGTCTTAATTTCAGTGGATTTAAACTCTGTAGAGCGATTTCATTCAACATTAAAAGATTGAGGATATTGCTCCTTTGCTAAGCTATGCTATGCTATAAGCTGTATTAATTGACGACAACTATAGCTAGATATATTTGATAATTTATTATTTAAAATTTCCATGCTAACCATTGTTAAATAGGTATAAGGATACTCTATCTGTTACAGCTTTTGTAACCCTATTTACTGCAAATAAATGATTTGATTTGATTTTGATTTAGTTCAAGATACCTTTATCTTCAATGTTCAGACACATCTTAGAATTTGTTTTGGCAGCATTAAATACTTCACTAACAAAATAACACGTATTCACTGCAGACCAGTAGGCTCACAGCCAACACTACTTAAGAAAAAAGAACTGTTTTTTTCTTACCAATTGAACCTTTATCTTTACAGTCTGTAGAGTTTTGGAAGAAGACTCTATTGACACTAGACACAAAATAAGATTAATTGTTATAATTATAACTGCTATAGCCGTTTATACATTTCGGTTATATTGACTAGAATCTTGCAAGAAACATGTCTACCTGTCCGTAAACCTATTTATTGGTAAATATTCTATTGTTTAATTAAGTAAGTGAAAATAGGTACTTTAATGCACCAAATTAAGTAAAGGATACATATTGAGACGTAATATATAGGTTTAAAGCTTGAAAATCGAAGAAAAATAATTCTGTTAAATTGGAATTCTAGTTCAGATTCAGTCGTATTTGGAGGAAATCTCAATTTCCCGACAAGGCATACCTTATTACGTGAAATGGAACGGGAAGTGGGAAAGTTTATGCAACTTCATTATGCTACCGTCTCCAAGTTGCAACTCATACTAGTGTTGTTATTCTGTATGCACCTGCATTTGGTATAGGTTGTATTTATTTATACTATCACTATCTTTGCACCTGACTTCGTCTGCGCAAAGTTAACTGTTATTAATAGATTATTATTTAATTATTTATTTAAAAGCCATCAATGTCCCATTGCAGCGGAGTTGAAGGCAGTCAGTCTCATCTGGTCGGAGGCGAAGCGCATTGCCCAGGACATATAATAATAATAAATTCTTTATTTAGTAACTTCGTTTACATTATCAGTGTATGATTGGAATCTCCATTTAAGTATAAAATACTTGTGTTTGGAGAGTGCGCTCTTACACAGTTAGCATACTTTAACAAATAGTCAATAATATAGGTAACTAATAACAATTTTTAAATATAATAAAAAAACTTAAAAGCTCAGTGTATCAGAGATTTAATTTAATTGTGTTGTATGTGTTTGTGTGTGTTTGTGTAATGTAATATAATAATAACAATAGTATACATATTCCAATGGAGAAGCACTATGAACGCCCTCTGCCCCACCTGGGGGCCTTAGGACCATAAGTCAAGTAAGTCAAGTCAATGGTCCAGACTGGGTTAAGGCCTCTCTCTCCTTCTTTTAAGACTCTCGATCTAAGGCTAAAAGATTGGTGTATTTATTTACACTATCACTGGCTTTACTCCTGACTTCATCTGCGCGGAATTTAGTGTTAATAGTACCTAGATATTAAGATTCAGGTGCGGTGTATCATTAAAAAGGTTGGCTGGTAGATAATGCTTTAGCATTAAGCCCTCCTATTGTACGTTTACTTTATATTTTTGTACAATAAAGGTTAAATAAATAATATAAAAAACCTGCGCCAGTTTTTAGTAAGATTTTCAGCAATTTAATAGTGAAAACCGCATTAAATTTCATTTAGTTGTTTATGCGGGATGTGCGGACAAATATACAGACAGACAAAAATTGTAAAAATTATCATTTTGGCTTCTGTTGGCCCTATAAAGACCTCTCGTCCATTTTTTTTATTCTTAATTTCTGGAATAATCGGTTGGAAAAACGGTATCGTATTATTAGTAGAAGTAGTAGTTAGGCAAATATATACTAGAGAGTAATAAGTAGTTTAGTAAATAGACGTAGTTGGATAGTATTTGCTCAGGTAGAGTAAGCAAACTCGAGCGTGGTCAATATGGAGAGCGGTCGGCTGAAGTGCAGTGAGTGTTATTCTGATATAGTTGAGATACGAATCGGTATCATATGGTACTCCTTAGATGAACTATGTATTAGAAATGTCCGTTTCTTATTATATTGTAGTGATAACTACAGAATTATTTTGAACTCCTAACTGGTCAACTTTGCATGTCATATTTTAGGTGAAATAGTTGATATATTGGGATACTATTCCTGTGGCGTATTACCTGCATGATCGGCTCTCGACGCACCACAATAGCAGGCATTCAAATCCATTAGTTTCCAGACAAATTGAATTGGAAAGTAACACACCGGTACACAAATTTCCTGTGGTGGTGGCCTGTGGTGTGGCCCTAGAATAGCACCAACCCATCTCTTCCCGTGGGTGTCGTAAGAGGCGACTAAGGGATCTAAAACACCGGAGGATGGGCAGCAGCATCTTTCCGCGTACTATGACATCACACTGCGATCGCCAACCCGCATGCCAAGCGTGGCGATTACGGCAAAACCCCCCTATGGTTGATACACCCACAACACGGCCCCTAGTCCCCGGCGGCCCCGCTATCCCGGACTCTGGTAGCGGTCACGGTAACGGCGGGGCAGGGGGTGCTAAGAATCCCCGGCAGATGCCAGGCTACCAACCCCGACGACCCTTGGCCCTGGCAACTTACAACACGTGCACACTGCGGACCGACGAGAAACTCGCTGAACTGGAGGAAGAATTGAGCAGGTTACGATGGGATATTGTAGGATTATGTGAAGTCCGAAGAGAGGGGGAGGACACCATGATCCTCAAATCCGGAAACCTGCTCTATTTCCGGGAGGGCGAACAACTGTCCCAGGGTGGTGTCGGGTTTATCGTCCACAGGTCCCTCGTCAACAACGTTGTCCAGTTCGAGAGTGTTTCGGCGAGGGTAGCGTACCTTGTACTCAGAATCACCAAACGGTATTCGTTGAAGGTAATACAAGTATACGCACCGCCCTCATATCGCTCCGACGACGAGGTAGAGACTATGTATGAGGATATTTCTAGAGCCATACATAGCTCCCAGGCCCACTATACCGTTGTGATGGGGGACTTTAACGCGAAACTGGGCAAACGAAGCGATGATGAGCTGAGAGTGGGGAATTTTGGATATGGAACGAGGAATGCACGTGGTCATCTGCTGGCCGGCTTTATGGAGAAGGAGGGCCTCTTTATGATGAACTCCTTCTTCAAAAAGCCAAAACAGCGAAAGTGGACATGGTTGCATCCTAATGGCGTTACAAAAAATGAAATTGACTTCATCTTGTCGACGAAGAGGCACATATTCAATGATGTCTCTGTGATCAATGCCGTAAAAACAGGAAGCGATCACCGATTGGTAAGAGGCACATTGAATCTTAGAATAAAACTCGAAAGGTGTCGACTGATGAAGTCTACGCTCCGACCAGCGCCTATCCAGCTCCAAAACCCCGAGAGCTTTCAGCTCGAGTTGCAGAATCGCTTCGAATGCCTGGGAGACTGCGAAAATCTGGACGATTATAATGACAGGTTTGTGCAAATTGTCCAAACAGCTGGGTCTAAGGCCTTCAAAACCCGCTGTTCAAAAGGAACCAAAAAGATCTCGGACCTCACCAACAAACTCATGGAAGAAAGACGAAACTTGGTTCTGCAGTCCTCTGACGATGCTGCTCAGTATCGACGTCTAAACAGACAGATCTCCAAGTCCCTAACGCGCGATTTACGCCAATTCAATACTGACCGTATTGAAGAGGCGATTAAGCGAAATAAGGGCTCAAAAGTGTTTGCAAGGGATCTGTCTGTTGGTCAAAGCCAACTGACCAAGCTGAAGACTGAGGATGGCAGAATCATTTCGTCGAAGCCAGAGCTGTTGGAAGAGGTTGAGAAGTTCTACGGACAATTATACACCAGCGTACGCTCACCTGTCAGTAATCTGGCCAAAGATCCAAGAGCCAGATTGACCCGACACTACACCGAAGATATCCCGGACGTCAGCCTATACGAAATTAGAATGGCTCTCAAACAGTTAAAAAACAATAAGGCACCGGGTGATGATGGAATCACGGCTGAGCTTCTGAAAGCAGGTGGAACACCGGTATTAAAAGCTCTTCAGAAGCTATTCGATTCCGTCATACTCGAGGGACAAACGCCTACGGCATGGCACAGAAGTGTGGTGGTACTTTTCTTCAAAAAAGGCGACAAAACCTTATTGAAGAATTATAGGCCTATCTCACTTCTGAGCCATGTCTACAAACTGTTTTCGAGAGTCATTACGAATCGTCTCGCTCGCAGGTTCGACGACTTCCAGCCTCCCGAACAAGCCGGTTTCCGAAAAGGCTTTAGTACCGTAGACCACTTACATACGCTGCGGCAGATTATACAGAAGACTGAGGAGTATAATCAGCCCTTATGCTTGGCGTTTGTGGACTACGAGAAAGCCTTCGATTCGATCGAGACCTGGGCTGTGCTACAGTCTCTCCAACGGTGCCAAATTGACTATCGATATATCGAAGCGCTGAAGTGTTTGTACGAAAACGCCACCATGTCGGTCCGTCTCCAGGATCAAGGCTCGAAACCTATCCAGTTGAAGCGAGGGGTGAGACAGGGAGACGTTATTTCTCCGAAACTGTTCACCGCCGCCCTGGAAGATGTCTTCAAGCTTCTGGACTGGAGCGGACTCGGTATCAATATAAACGGCGAGTACCTCACTCACCTTCGATTCGCTGACGATATCGTAGTCATGGCTGAGACCTTGGAAGACCTAGGCACAATGCTCGATGGCCTCTGTAGAGCCTCTCAACAAGTGGGTCTAAAAATGAACATGGATAAGACGAAAATCATGTCTAATATCCGTGTCGCACCCACTCCTCTAAAGGTTGGAGACTCTACACTCGAAGTTGTTGACAATTACGTATACCTGGGACAAACAGTTCAGTTAGGTAAGTCCAACTTTGAGAAAGAGGTCAACCGTCGAATCCAACTCGGCTGGGCAGCGTTCGGGAAGCTTCGCGATATCTTCTCGTCCAAAATACCGCAGTGTCTCAAGACTAAGGTCTTTGACCAGTGTGTGTTGCCAGTAATGACATACGGAACAGAGACGTGGTCGCTTACTATGGGCCTCATAAGAAGGCTCAAGGTCACCCAAAGGGCGATGGAGCGCGCTATGCTCGGAGTTTCCCTGCGTGATCGAATCAGAAATGAGGAGATCCGTAGGAGAACTAAAGTAACCGATATAGCCCGCAGAATCGCCAAACTTAAGTGGCAGTGGGCGGGGCACATAGCTCGCAGAACAGATAGCCGTTGGGGCAGAAAAGTTCTCGAGTGGCGACCACGAACCGGAAAACGTAGTGTTGGCAGGCCTCCCACTCGGTGGACCGACGACCTGGTGAAGGTCGCAGGTTGCGCATGGATGCGGGCAGCGCAGGACCGGTCGTTGTGGAAATCCTTGGGGGAGGCCTTTGTCCAGCAGTGGACGTCTTTCGGCTGAGAGAAGAAGAAGAAGAAGAACACAAATTTCATATGTTGTTTTTACAATACTTATTAAGAAAACAGGGAGACCCGCACATCAAAACGTTCTTTGAGTCACGCCGAAACCATTGGTAGCAATAACTCGACGTGATTTTGTGTACTTACGGAATTATATCGAAAACTAAACATTCATAACAAAACATTCCATGATTAAATTAGACTGTCAACAAGATCTGCAGAGTTGGACGTCTGACATTGACAGCTGGTGACACACGTTCCGTCTTGGGTCCTAACAAACCTTTCTTATCATAAAAAAATAAGAAATCATGGTAGGATTGTTGTAGAATTTTAATTATTCTCCTTTAATATCGTCGACTTAGATTATTATAATATTCAACGAACAAATATCTTGTTTAAACATTAGTTCTTTTAAAGAATATTAAAAGTTGGTTTGACGTGCGTTCAAATTAAGCGAAACGGAGCGCGACAAAACGGAATGTCAAATCGAGTCGAGAGGATTGGCTCTCTTCCTGGATGGCCGCCACGAGTATGTAACATGGGTTGAGCAATTATTAATTTTCTTTGGGATTTTTTCACTTTCGCCGCCTTCGGCTCCCCGCCATGGGACTATAGTTTAACCTTTAGTTTTTAAATCCACGATACGCGCAAGGACACAGGGGATATTCGCCGCCACGAAGTTGTCGGGAACATGAGCTGTTGAGATCCACGTGCCCGCCCGGCCATATGAATTGACGCTTCCTGGAGTGTCCTCCCATCGCCAGAGCGTGCGGTTTTCCCGGACCGTGGACCGCATGCCACGGCGCAGGCCCCGTCGTCGGCGACCCCAAGGTGCAACACACGGATCCTAACCTTATTTCCAAAGGCCGCATCGCCGCCTCCGATCCGATGTCCCTGTAGTGGCTCGGCGCAAACCTCGGAAGGTCCAGCCAGCGTCTACTATCTCGCATACAACGGAGCGTTGCAGGAGCGCCGCGCCGCTTTGATGTCGCGGCCAGCACCAGTGCTCGAACCCAACGGATCATAATGGTGAACGGGACAACGTTCTAAGTGCGCACAGACGTTTGTGTACGGACCTGGCCAGGTACCCTATATTTGGTTTATGTTAATTTTAATTTTCTATTGCGGCAAAGACTTAACAGATTTTGGTATTAATATAACTGTGCCCGCCTTCGGCGGCTATTGTGCCTATTGAATAAAATGCTATATTCTTAACAGATTTTGGTATTGATGCAACTGTGCCCGCCTTCAGCGGCTATTGCGTTTATGGAATAAAATGCTATATTCTATCCCAACCATATTGTATTAATGATATCACCCTGCCCGTGACTCCCAGAACTTAAGGCTTAATAGACAAGAGGTCCTTGTACTTCAAAAGTACGAGGCTCTATCCTGAGCATTACATCCGGCTCTCTCTAAAGTAAGTGTTCGTGTATAATCGCACTGCGCAGGGATATTGCCCGTCTTCGCTTCAAATAGTTGAAGACCCCTGCGCACACCGCCCAACATACACCCTTTTTATTTATTTTTATTTTTTATACACGACAATATCTTAAACATAAGTGCGTTACCTAGAATTTTAAAAAAGTGGGTTCGATTTTATTGCTACTTGCTACTAAAACAATTTCAAGTTGTAACTATTTATACCTAAATAAAGGTCCTTTATATTTATATGTTTTATAAAAAAAAAACTTATTGTAATTAATTAAATTATTAATTATTATCTAATGACCTCTGTGGCCCAACGGTCATCACACCGGAGGGTTCGATCCCCGGTCGGGACTAATAAGTTTGAAGCACGAAAAAGACTCATAGAAATTTTATTTTACCAAAAAAAATTGCAAACTATGTTATTAACTTTCAATGAAAGGATCTTAATGCATGACAATTTAACAATACATGGGTGGATTTCCCAACGTCAATTTTAACGCGGCATGGGTGATAACGGTAGTGTGGGACGTTATTATACAATTTAAACATTTTTTTCTAGAAAGAAGAAGCGCTTGCCTATATGAGGCAATAAATATTTCTTACTTGGGATTTCTCTGAATTAGGAAAAAAAATTGTTAAACCCCGAAATTCTCATTTCGGTTTTTGTCTTTACAACATTTTTCACTGTATTTACCCCAATACAACAAAAACTATTGTTTGTTTAGGCCAATAGTATTTTTTTTAAAGACGTAAATAGTGTTAGCATTATAACAAGGCCATTTCATATTAATATCTACGTAGTTTAATAAATTATGGATACAAATGCATTTGTCCGAGAAAGCCCTTTAATTTCGGTGGGTTGGTGGTTTGTCGTGAATATTTTTGAATTGAACAACTCTAGCGCGACCGTATTTGCTTAGGACTTTAGTGACAGTGTCACCAAGTGTTTAACGTGATAGGACATACGCTGCGTGCTCTGCTATTCCCGAAAAAAAAATTTGAATTTCATAACGGTGTGATGGGACAAATTTATTTTCATCTCCGTGTATAGCTCTTACTTGTCTTGAAATAAGCCTTGATAATTATATGTTTACGTGTTTGATACTGTAATTGCGTTTCTTTGTGTAATATTCATTAGATCCTAAATGAAACGGATTTTGAGTAAAACGGATTTTTGTCAACTTTTTAAATTTCCGTGCTTTCATTTCGGTTGATTAGGTGGACAAAATTGTCAACCGAAATGACAAAAATCTCACCGAAATGATAAAATTTTTCATTTCTGTTGGTAGTTTGAATTTCGGTGTATAATTGTTTAATTCCGGTGGATTGTTTTATTATTTCAGACGATAACTATTTAATTTCAGTGGGTTTCAAGAAAAAATATTCACTATTTCTGATGTAGATTATAAGCCGTGCCCATTTTTGTTTGGAAGTTAGAAGTGGGGTACTAGACTCCTCCATCTACCCTGCTTACGCTTACTCATCGTCCACTTTTTCCAGTCTGCTATCCACCAACTCGTCTGTCTGTCCTCTTCTTTATACCAACTCGCATGCCAAACGTAGATCTCTTATGGATACATCCAGAAAGACCAGGCCCCCAGTCTCCGACAGCCCCGCTATTTCTGTCTCCGGTAGCAATAATGGCAGGGGGTTCTAAGAATCCCCGGATATGGGCCGGCTACCACTCCAGACGACAACTGGCCCTTGGACGAGAAAATCGAGGAAGTGGAAGAGGAAATGAGTATGTTACGATGGGACGTAGTGGGACTGTCTGAAGTCCAAAGAGAAAAGGAAAGGGCACAACAACCCTAAAGTTTGGTAACCTACTCTTTCACCTTGAAGGGTATTAAAAAAGTCTCAGCATGGAGTCGAGTTCCTCGTCCACTTCACTCAACGGCAGGGTAATAAACCTAAAAAAGGTGACAATACCCTGTTGAATAACTATAAACCCATCACGCTCCTGAGTCATATCTGTAAGCTGTTTTCGAGGGTAAACACGAATCGTCTCACGAACAGGTTCGATGCTTCGCAGCCTACCGAACAGGCAGGTTTCCAAAATGGTTTTAGCACCATGTGGTATATGATACTAAACTCTCTAGTCTTCGGTATAACCTGCCGCAGCGTGTGGATGTCCATAGGTTGTGGCCAAATACCAGAGAGTTTTACCGACCACTATGCTTAGCGTTCCCGTTCGAATCGAAGGTTTCAAACCTTCAATTCGATCAAAACATGGGCTCTGATTCAGGCTCTCCAGCGGTGCCGCATTGACCATTGGTACATAGAGGAGCTGAAATGTTTGAACAGTAACGCCACTATGTCAGTCCGAGTACAGGAGCAGAGCACAAGAGCTATTCCACTGCAGAGAGAAGTGAGACAGAGAGATGTTAATTCTCCGAAACTATTCACCACTGCTGTAGCTTGTAGATACCCTAAATTGTAACCACTTAAGCTCCTAGAATTGTAAGTTTGTTTTTATGGCGGAATCGCTGGAGGACTTTAGTACCATTCTCAATGACCTCGACGAAAATAGACCTTAAAATTAACATGGACAAAACCAAAATAATATTTAATATCCATGTTGCACCGTTACTGGTTTCTGTTGGGAGCTCTACCTCGAAGTTGTAGACCAATATGTCTACTTGGGTCCAGGTAGGCAGTTCCAGCTTCAAGAATGAGGTCTTTGGTCGAATTGGGTAGCGTTTAGGAAGCTCCGCAATGTCTTCTCGTCCAAAATACCTCAATGCTTTAAAACTAAGGTCTTCGACGAGTGAGTGTTACCAGTGATGACATATGGGTCAAATGGACGCAGGCTGCTTTCAACCTGTCATTCTGGATATCCTTGAGGGTGGCCTATTTCACGCATTCCTGAGTTTGCTCCAAAAAGGGAGATACCTGGCAATTGGACACCAGGTCGTCCACAGAGGTAATGGATAGACGACATCACGACCTGGATAGGACTTAGGTTTTAGGGACTAAAACAGTCCGCCCAAGACCGAGAGAGATACCGTATGCTGATCTCCAAAATTCATTTTGAAGATGGCACCCCCTGATAATGAGGCCTATATCCAGCAGAAGATTGCCTGCGGCTGTGATGATGATGATAACACTCGATCTGTCTGTATCTTCTTCTCTTCTTTATAATTTTAATAGTTACCGAAATTAAATACTTAGCCATGGAAATGAAAACTTTTTTTTTTTTCATTTTGGTGGCTATTTATATCATTTCGGTGAATGGCTGTTTCATTTCAGTGCCTCCTAAATTTTAATTACACATATCTCTTCAGTTTATTATCATATTTTGATGAAAGTACTATATAATTATTTGCAATTTTAAGAAGAACAATAAGCCATACTTTAATTTTAAAAAATCTTATTATTAAAAAAATCTCACCGGAATGAGAAAAAAATGCCACTTGTTGAAATTCACCCACATAATCGTGTAAATATAGGTATACCACGAAAACATAGAAAACTACTGAGTATACGACGCATTTTTTTATTTTTTTCCTAAACTACATAGTCGTAGTCGCTAAGCGTGGCCTTCGAGTCCCATGACTCTTGGCTCTGTCTACCCCGTAAGGGATAAAGACGTGATTCTTTGTATGTACATAGTTGAACCCTATTGCTATCACATTCTAAAACATTTTAAACATATCCTTCTCCCCCACTGTGACGATCGTCAATTTAATTTGGTTTCCTGTCGGGAATTTCGCAACTTATTACACGGACATGTCAGGGTCAGGTATGTAGGGATTACACTAGCTCGTTTCCCTATCTATGATATGTTAATCTCTTAATTATCTATGACGTGTTAGTACTAAAGGCACAGTTTACCTATATAATACCCTAGTACTAAAGGTACTTTTGTACTAAAGGGTCGTATACACATTAACAGTACACGGAGAAAATGTGTCACATTTGTTTATCCATATTAATTGTTCCTTCTCTTTATCTATTATTATAAATGCGAAAGTCTATCCGTCAGCTTTCGCGGCTAAGACGGTGGACCGATTAATATGAGATTTGGTAGAGATATAGTTACAGATTCGATATCAATCATGGTTACTATTTCAAAAATTAATCTCCAAGGGCTGCAATGCAAGGGATTTGAGTAACAAATCCCCGTCCCCCCGAAAACAGAATCCGATCCAATTTAATTCAGAGCGTAAGTTTACAACTTAATTCGGGATGAAACATTATATGGCAGGTAGACCTCGACGCCGCCGCCGTATCGTAGGGATGGAACCATATCGATATTTTAGCAGTTGTAATGCGCTTCACGACGCCCCTCCACCGTTGTCTGTTTGAGGTCATCCTGCTGCACTCGTTTACAGAACCTCCAATGGCACACTTGATCTGGTCAGTCCAACGGGTGGGTGACCTTCCGCACGGTCTAGTGCTATCTACCTTTCCTTGGATGACAAGGCGTTCTATGGACTGACATTTTCATCGTAAAGTTAATATTTTAGAATAGACTTCCTCCCTCATGAATTTAAAATTCTAATTAAAAAAGTGGTATAGTTGCAGATATTGGCAGAATTCAAACAAACAATCAAATATAGAGCAAACATTATCATATTAGTACTAGAATAGGCCTAAGACATCGGTTCCGTGGGAATTTCGAAAAATCTCTACACTCCCTAAGGAACCTACATGCCAAATTTCAGTTTCCTACGCCCAGTAGTTTTGGCTATGCGGTGGCTGTCATTAACGGAAGAATTTTATATTTATTGACTAGCATGTACCCTGGATTTTGTTTCCGCGGTAATTTCGAGAAATCCTCTATTAGTACTCCCTAAGGTAGTTACATTCCAAATTACAATTAGTTTTGGCTGTGCGGTGTCTGTCAGTCACTCAGTAACGGAAGAATTTTATATACCTATGTATATTGATTGAAGTGTATAGTGGTGTGTATCGAATTCCCACGGGAGCGGAGCCCCGGTGCGCAGCTAGGTTCATTATGAAGCTTGTCAGTTCCCCATCTAAGTAACAACTTGTTCAAAATTTCTACGAAGTCGGTGAGGTACGGTGTAATAATGTTATAGAAGTTGGATAAAGGAGTCTGACAGGCCGACGGTTTTGCTTAGATTTCAAAATCAATAGTTTAAGATACTTTATAACCATTTGGGACTTACATCAGATTATTTTGTTCATTTCATTTTAATTAATTAGAAATCCTACGAGAATATTTTTTTGTAAAATGTTGCCAACAGGAGATAGTATATGGCTCGCACGATCAAAAATTTATCAGATTCTGACTCTAAATGCCAAGCTTCTGACTCTACAAGCCCTTACTTTAAACTGTACACCTTGGTCACACCACCTTACTACTCTCTGTTTGGTCTAATGGTTGACTGGTAGAGAATGCCTTATGGCGTTAAGTCCACCATTTGTACATAATTTTTTTAAATTTTGTGCAATAAAGTTTTAAATAAATAAATAAATAAAATATGTAGCTGTGGTGTTTCGTTACTAAAGAACTATTTACGAGTAGTATAACAGAAAAGTAATTAACAGTGAATAAATTTTTCATCTTATGCCCATATCATGGTAGAGTAAAGGCCAAGCCACATATTTTGACTAAAGAGTAGAGTTTGTGAAGGCTCTACAAATGTACTCTCAATAACGCCCAAACTTTACAATGTAGAGTTATTCAGTTAGAAACTTGGCTCTACATGAGTTCTCATACATTTTGGATAGTGGGATCTATTATGATCTCCTCTTGGCAATATTTAGAAGAATGTTTTGGTAGGATGACTTTCTATTTAAAACAATAGAAACTGAAATAACAAGACAAAACAAATCCATTAAAAAAAATTAAGCAAATCAACGACTTAATGCGTTTTATTTGTGCACATTTTGAGGTCCAAATTCCGGTAGCCAGCTCGGAAACCAGCTAGCCCGGACAGAGCAAAACATCACATTTTCCTACAAATATTTCTTAACGTTGTATCAAAATTTCCCTCTGTGTTAGCGTAAAGTTTGATTCACACTGTGACATTTTTATCTCAAGATTTTCCCTAAAAAAACTAACTCAGTGCAAAGATATCTCAGATTTATTTAGAAATTTCTGTCTTGAACGCTGTGGGTTCGCGTAGTTTTGCAAGGGGCTTACAGCTAGGGTGTGTGAGGGGCGGGGGGTGCCGGGGCGGGGGCTGTCGCCAGGCTCCAGGGGCGAGCTTATATAACGCGGAGAAAAGCGGATGTACAACCCCGGTTTCTTGCTGTCTCGCTCGCACGATTTGAGGGTGTAGTTACAGTTGAGTAGGTTTTCCGACGACTGGTTTATTTAAAGCGTGATTTGATATGAGTCGTGGGAACATTTTTCATTTTTACCTCCCTGTACTTAAGTAGTATGAACTGTATGACAGCTTTGTTTATAACGAAAAGATAGAGTTTTTTATTATTCTGGCCTTGCTCGTTATTTTTTTATTAAGATTACGATATTAATTTTAATGAAAAATAAATACTTTACTTATGATTTCAATTAAATCTTTACCTAGATACTTTATTATGTAGTTTACTTGGAAATTCCATTTGTACAGAATCTCACAACTGATATCTCAACATAAACTTATGTTAAGATATTAGTTAAGAGATTTTTTACAAATGGAATTGTTTTTATAATATATACTTAATACATTTTTTCTGGCAACTTGAGGGATTTATACAGCACAACCAAAACCCTGGCTGGTAGGACAAGGTACACGAGAAAACCACTTCGTGACAAGAATGGTGGGCTTATTGTGACTTCCGAAAAACAGTTAGAGCGTTGGCGTGAGCATTTCGAGGATGTATTCCGCATACCTGACGCATCCCCCCACGATACTAATCCAAGTGCGAACCCAAGTGCTCTACCATCTCAATCCTTGGACATCGATACATCCCCACCATCTAAAGAAGAAGTCGAAGAGGCCATAATGTCTCTTAAGAATGGGAAAGCACCTGGCCTTGACCTCTTAACAGCAGAAATGCTCAAAGCCGACAAAACAACGGCTACCGAGGTCTTAACACCCCTAATAGAAAAAATTTGGATCTCTGAAGAGCTTCCGGATGAGTGGAATAAGGGTATCTTAATCACAGAGTCCCCAAAAAAGGTGACCTTAGCGAATGTAGCAATTGGAGGGGTATCACTTTGCTCTCCGTGCCGTCGAAAATACTGAGCAAAATACTCCTTAACAGGATATCAAAAGCAGTTGAGCCACTTCTTCGGAAAGAACAGGCTGGATTCCGCCCCAACCGCTCATGCGTGGACCAAATAAATTCACTCCGGATCATACTCGAAGAAGCAACCGAATGGCAGCGTGAAATCTATTTCACGTTTGTCGACTTCGAAAAAGCTTTCGACACATTGCTTTGGCCCAGTATTTGGCACCGGCTTGACGAAATCGGAGTCCCGCCCAAGGTTAGAGACCTTCTAAAAGCCCTATACAAAAACTACTCCTGCAAAGTTGCTCATGAAGGACTCATTTCCCAAGACATCGCAGTTCACGCCGGAGTCAGACAAGGGTGTCTTCTCTCGCCCCTTTTGTTTCTTATCGTACTGGATGGCATAATGCTCAGAGTGAACGACGGCAAGCGACGCGGTATAGAGTGGGGGCTGTCCGATCAACTGGACGACCTAGACTACGCTGATGACCTGTGTCTGCTCAGTCACAAGCACGTCGACATGCAAGCTAAACTGGACGATCTGCAGCGAGAGGCCGCAAAAGCGGGGCTTAAAATCAACGCGAAGAAGACGCAAGAGATGCGCACGGGGAAAAATCCGCGACCGCTGATGCTCGGTACAGACCAGATTCAGCAGGTGCAACAGTTCCCCTATCTTGGAAGTGTAGTCTCAAAGACTGGCGGAGCGGAAGAGGATGCTGCTGCTAGAATAATAAAAGCTCGAGCCGCCTTTGCACAACTCCGGTCCGTATGGCGTTCCAAAGAGTTAACCCACAGAGTGAAACTGAAAATATTTCGGTCAAACGTAAAAACAGTCCTCTTATATGGATGTGAAACGTGGAAGGTCACCAAAAAGATCACGTCGCCTATCCAGGTCTTTGTGAACCGCTGCCTGCGTCAAATACTTGGCATTTTCTGGCCAGACAGAATTTCCAATGAACAGCTGTGGGAAAGATGCCGGGAAATGCCAATAGACCTCCAAATTAGGCGCCGCAAGTGGTCATGGATTGGTCACACACTGCGAAGGGATCCCTCACATATCCCGAGGCAAGCTCTGGAGTGGACCCCCAGGGCAAGCGCAAAGTTGGCCGTCCCAAGCAGACCTGGCGACGCACTATTGCAGCGGAGCTCAAGACAATCGGACTAACCTGGCCCGAAGTGAAGCGCGTAGCCCAAGATCGAGGAAACTGGCGAAACACTGTCGACGCCCTCTGCCCCACATGGGGGCCATAGGACTCAAATCAATACATTTTTTAATAACTTAAACTTAAGTATATTTACTATTTTTTCCACATAATACCTAGGTATCTATTTTTCTATTTACTGGAATTGCGTTTATAATGCATTACGTAATTTTTGTTTCTTTAGATTCATTACTTATAATATTTGACCATTATTTAACACAACATGTTCAATGTAAGGAAAAGTCGTCGGAAAAATCGTTCACAATCAGAACGCGGCCTTAGTTCGCCCCGCACATGTGCCGATGGCTCTGACATTTACGTAGTGCGCTCCGTACAGCCGCGTAGACGCGCGTTCGAGACGCTCATTTAAAAATATAGCGTTCGAAAATCGAAAATAATAATCGTGAGTCGTTATTTTTCTTTAAAAAATTAAAAGGTGCCAGTGTTTTTATTTTTTTAATTTCGTGTTTATTTTTCTGGAGTTTTGTTAAAGTGGAGACTAAAAAGGCTAGGGGTTGGATTCTCTGGGGGTTGGATTCCCTGGGAGAGCATTGCTATAGCAACGAATGACGTCAAGTTCACGGGCGGTTGGTGCATTTTTGTTCAATAATGAATAGTTTCTGTTTCATCTGACTGTGCGCATTTGAATAGTGCGGATTCCTGCTATTTCTTTGACAGTAAGTAAACATGTTTCAATAGTAATTAGTGTAGCCATTATGTTTTGTTAGATTTAATTGTTTATGTGTATTATTTAAGAAATACAGATTATAGGTATTACCTTCTCGTATATTACATAATTATATTTCTGCTTTTATTTTGCTTTCTTTGCGTATTGACCTACATTATTTAGAAATGAATTTTAAACATATTACTTTAGAATTGTTTTTCTTATAAATTAAATTAAACTTTTTCTTTCCAACTGTCTCGTTGATTTCCTTCTTTGAGAACTATGTCTACAAAAAGAACTTCGGTAGGTACCTTTAATATATATATATCCCTAAAAGTATAAAACAACAAAATTGTAAACGCATTACCATTTTCCGCTTTCCAAAAGATCATAAAAGGATTTCAAAAATAATTTCTCCGCAAACCTCTAACTATGCGGTTTCACTCTCAAAAAGCTCCAAACCACTTTTACTATCAACAAATCTGCCGTTAAACTTCCCATACGTATTACGAAATTAGCGGTGCAACCTCAAAACCAAAAAAAATAGTCTAATTTAAACCTTATTGTCATAAATATAGAGTGCATCAAGAACAGGTTTTAGAAAAGGTAGATTTTTCTTCGCGAGGCCTTCTTGCGTAAGCTATGTTGACATTGCCCGACGGTCTAGTGATGGGAGAACGCTACCACGGGTACTCGTTCGGTTCTCGCTCCAGTTAAAATGTCAAGGTTACTACGGAATTGTCGCAAAATGCAATTTTTTGTTGTTGTTAGATGCACGTATGACTTTGTAGAGCAAAAAGTGACATAATAAATTTACTTTTTTGTAGTATCCATTTTCCAAAAAAAAAATAGACTATAAAAATGAGTATTTGTTGTTATCATATGTGTATAATTTTACTTTATTATACTAACCTTACCCTTGTAAAAGTTAGTCTTTTTAGTAAATAGGAATAAATAATTAATTTAGAAACATTTCATAGCATAGTGAAATACATCTGAATAGGTTTGATTGATTGGCAAATACGTTTTCAATAATAATGTAATGTCATTTCTGTTTTTTTAAGTATACCTACTTAATAAATTTCTTACTAAGACAAGTGACCTTTTCTGATTTTCCTTTTTATACAGACTAGAATTTTAGTAAATAAGTGTATAGTAAGCAGTAAATGTAGTCTTTTAACTTACCAGCCTGTTCATTTAATTTATTATTCGTAATTATCCCTGAATATATATCCAGTAATCAAATAATCATATCAATTAATAATTCCCAAACTGCACCGCTGCAATCATGTTGAGCCGTAATGGGCCTGCCTATTTAATGTAATATGACGTCAGCTTACAATTAATCCTTTTGTTCTACATTAAACTGTAATCCGGAGTCAAAAGGTTGATTATCGAATGTTAGCAATGATTACCAGGTACAATAGTGCGCTAATGACATCGCAGTGATTATTTTAATGATGCATAGTATACCTGTTACAGGTATTGCTAAGTTGTAGTTCTAGCTAAGTGCAGTCATATAAAATCGTGATGTAAGTTATGGATCTATTTGTATTTTGCCTTCGCAATATGC
The DNA here is from genome assembly GCA_018467065.1 of Ephestia elutella. Classification (NCBI taxonomy): domain Eukaryota; kingdom Metazoa; phylum Arthropoda; class Insecta; order Lepidoptera; family Pyralidae; genus Ephestia; species Ephestia elutella. The sequence continues at coordinate 4,293,863 of CM031569.1, forward strand.
AATGAAGAAATGGTATTTTATACACTTATAGATACATTTCATAGTATAGCGAATTAAATCTGAATTAAGATGTGATTGGCGGGCAAATATGTTTTAATTTTTTTTTCTCATTTTTTCTTAAGTAAGTTCATCAGTTTAATAAAACAATTGAATACCTAATAATAATCACATAAATTATTCTGCAGTTGGTAACCCGATTTAACTGGGGAATAGTAAGAAATAAAAAAAACTCCCTAAAAATGTTTAAACAAGTATCTTAACTAAACCAAAAACCCACCTAAGCGTCCATGGGCTTGATTGAATTGATATAAATTAAATTATTATCTAAAACGTGCCAATTAATTTTATTTTATACACTTCTAGATACATTTCATAGTATAGCGAAATAAATCTAAATATAGGTTTTATTGTTTTCAATTATTTTTAATCTATCTCATTTTTTTCTTCAGTTAGTTCATCAGTTTAATAAACCAATTGAATACCTATTAAAAATCAAATAAATTATTCCGCAGTTAGTATAACCCGATTTAACTGTGGAATAGTGAAAAATAAAAAAAATCACCCTAAATTTTTTTAAACAATCTTAACTAACCCAAAAATCAACCTAAGCGTATACGGGTATGATTGAATTGAAATAAATTAGATTATTATCTAAAACGTGCCATTATGATCCATAAAATGTAAATACTTAGTTCTAAAACAAACATAAGTTAATAATGATGACACATCATAAGTCTGGCATTGACACGAGATTCCATAGTAAGGGTTCGGCGAAGTTGACCCAAAATACGTACAACATAAGACTAGAATGCAAATGAATGAACAGCGTCGGCGCATACGCAGCGCGTAGAAAACGATGCTTACGTAACTTGTAAGCACTTGCGGATTGCGGATCTAATAGATATCATTCTAGTTGTATGTTTTTACTTGTTTATTGCCAAGCTTTTCTATTATATTCGTAAGTTAGAAAAAAAAATGGGTTTTTTTTTAATTTGAAATTAAAATTGTGATGTTTTTTGCCATGTCTATGATTATATCACGGGTTGTGTCGTATAGGGAGGTTAAATCGATGGCAGAAGATAGATGCAAGTGGAGGATGCTCCACCGACGAAAACATAGTTCTTAAATATGTGATGATGATTATATCACGTACAGCCATATTTTTATGCCACTGTTCGAAAAGGTAGTGTCATCGGCGGCGCCGTTTAACTAGCGGCCTGAACTTCGAGCATCAAGAACTTCCGCGCGCGGAACGGAAGACCGTGTTGCTCTATAGGCCTGAATGATATTCAGCCTCTAGTTGAACGGCATTTAGATATAGCACATATGGCACTTTTATCCCAGAATTCCTATGGGAGCGAAGCCAGTGTTATGTTTTTTTCATTTTTAATGCGACTACAAACATAGCTATCCCATACCCAGTAGTACTAAAAAGTCTACTTACTCGTAAATAATGATGATGATGTCAAATTTGCAAAACACTGAACTGTTAATTAAAAAGAACTGTTATGACAAGACACGCCCTTGTCCAACCAGGATATTTATTAGGGTTACTTTATATTAACAACACAACGTACCTTTAACAAAATACAGATGATCACACATTAGTCTTTGTGGAAATGGATACATTTACGTCGGAACGTAACAAGGTAGCTAAAATTATGGGAACTTTTGGTTTAGCCATTACCTAGACAGACATAATACGAGTGGTTTTCTTAGAAAAAATAAGACCGCCTTATACTTCCCCTGGGTGTAGTAAGACGACTGAGATATACATAAACTTTAAGTCTGCCTACATAAGAAGGCTCCAGTAAAAGTCTGCGTTGAGTATACCTCTATAATACATATCACGCCTTTTTCCCGTAGGGGTAGGCAGAGACTAGCAATTTCCACGTGCTACGATCCTTACAGATCTCTCTTGCTTCCTCTACACTCATCACTCTCTTCATATATGCTCTCTGGTTATGGGTGCTCCTAATATCCCCCTTTTTAAGGAGGTCCGCAATCTATTCGAAATGTTGTACCTCTATTACTGTTATTATATTATGGTAGGCTGCTAAGCCTAAGCTAATTAGCTTAGGCTTAGGACTTTCCAAAATTTCATTAAAGTCCCTTCTTTTGCTGAGGCATGATATAGTAACTAACATGCAAATAATCAAATGTTCGAAATTTTCATAATACTTAATAACAAAGGAAACAATTTCCTATGGATTAATTGGCACAAAAATATGGGTGTAAAAATTTGTGGTTTTACAAAGAGAAAACCTAATCTTACTAACCAGTTTTGGGAATGCAAAAATAAACAGAGACCATATAAGGTAGCATGAAGGAATAAAATCTCTCCACATTGTCAATACACCATCCATTTTTAATGACACTTAGTATGCAGACAACGTCCTTTAAAAATTCAATCACAGTGCGTCAATTCCACAACAAATCACCTTGCATGGAGCTCTAAGCGTTGGTAATAAAAGCGAGTTTGCAATGTAGTTGGGTAGGTTAATGTGCAGTTGACCGTACTCGCAGACCGTAGTGGAATCGTGGAAAGTAATGGAAGCAAAAACAAAAGCGGTCGGGCCCATCCGATGACATACTATGTTTCTATTGTACGAGTGCCACGCCTGCACTTTGTATGGATATGGTCTATAGGACCACTATTTACACCTATAAACATGACTACGTGTTTGGAACAAATAAACGAACTAACAACATGTCCAGTACTTTTTTATCATCAATACACTTTGATCTTCTATTAACTCTTTAGAAGAAAAATGCTTCACAATTGCTTTGTTACCATTTTGGCTAGTATTAACCTACGTATTTATTATTTGCCAGCAGAGATTTACCTCTTCCTCGTTCACGGTTCTCTTGGAACTGCATTATTCATCAAACTGGTTCATTGTTATTGTTGCTCGTGGAATACTACATTTATTATCAAGATAATTACATAATATCCCCACGGAATGTAGTTCGTGATGGCGTTTAGTTGCTTGGTCAACTCGATCTAGATATTATTGTATTTATTTTAAACCCATATGGAAAAATAGGTTTCCTGTGGATTTTGAGTGATTGAGTAACATACTCACTGATTCACTCGCATACATTCGAACTTTCGTATGTATAATAACTGCATTAGTGTAGGGTTGGGATTAGTAGAATGGAATATAATATGTAGCTTTTATAGTATAAATTTTACCATGCCACTTCAACACTACTATTTAGGAGTCAATGACATTACCAAAATTTCGGCGCACGAGTGATGATCCATACCTCACTTTCACTAGGGTGGGGTCGGTACTATGGCCCGTAGTAGGTGTAGGTCGACCGGTTGTTATAGCGAGAACACGAAACGCCAATATTGCTCGACGAATTCTTACTAATTTGGAAGATTCTATTTGTTAGTGAAATCCTGAACACGGCGACATCGTGTATTATTCTATTATCTTTCTTTTTAATCTAAGTGATGGTTACTTATAAAACTACTTCTTTTGGACTACCTACATCATCGGATAAGCTGCCGTACATATCATTTTGATATTACAATGTTATTCGAAATATAAGGTCTATAGAAACTGAGAAGTGAGCTTAATTGGCAAGTTTTAATCACAGTCTGTAATCAAATCCGTCAAGTTAAACGGAATAAAAATGCAAAAAGTTAACAAAGTAAACATAATTTGGAAAATAACAAACTTTGGAATCGTTGTTATAAAATTCGCCCGTTCGCTCGTTGAATAACTTTTGTGTCGGTCATGGATCACTTATAGCATTGTGCAACTCCCAATGACATTGTATTTCATGATCGATACTAAAGCAGTAGCTGTATTCACACTACAAGACAAAATCTGATCAGAAGAACAAATAACTCTTGTAGTGTGATCAATCTGTAAATATTTTCTTTGTGTAATTTTATTCAATCCTGCCGTGGTCTCATCCGATACTTTCCCCTCAGCGAAACAATGATAACTGACTAGCAGACTAGTTAACTATTTCCTTTCACCATCAATTTCCACCACTATATTATGTGGTCATCTATCACTACCTGATCTAGGGCCAAATAAATCAGTACATACTAAATTTTCTTCTTAAGTTCTTGTTGCTTTTATTTTTGACAGAGCAATCTTGATTAAAGCTCGGTCTTCTCGCGTTTTATAGGTCAGATATTACGCTGCGAATTTTACAGGTCTGTCTAATTCACTATTATTCAGATTTTTGGGCCTGATCATAGTGTTCTCTCACTTGCTTGCAATGTTTATCCATTTTATAGCTCTGTTACCACATTGTAATAGAAGAGCTGAAAAAAATCTACAGTTAAAAATTAAACTATTTCTCTATATGTAGAATTGTTGATGTAGATAGCATCTACATAAGAGAAATAGGTTCCTTAGACTAACTGAAGTAAAATTCAATTCCACCAAACAAACGACTGATCGTACGGCTAAATAGATCGTAAAGCACATGAAATAGCCTGGAATAGCTTTAGTTGAGTTTGAAAAGACCAATATTACAGTGCAGTATTGCTTTGATTAGCTGCAATAGAAGTTTTATAGATGAGGCCGGGAGTTTTAGGAACTATGGTTGTAACAGTTTAGACTCTGAATATAATTCATGTTAGGTCGCTTGAAAGTGCTGATCAAGGGATCTAAAAATTAGCTCTGTGATCTTATTAGAACTGGGCACTTCTATACAGACATCAAATCCATCCATCCAGTACTCAATTTTTTTTTCTTTGCCATGTAGTCATTTCATAGTAAAAATGTTCATTTATTTTATCAATTTGTGGTCGGAAAATGCGAGTAAATCTCAAACAATTCAGAACTTTCCTTCCAAGGTAACGAGCAGGTCCAAATTGGAGGCCATTAGTTGTAATGACCCGTAGGATGTTATTGATTTTTAGGGCTCCAGTCTTGTTACTTCTCAAATTATAATCTTTCTCACCTTCACTCAGAAATGTTCAATGATTCATGGCGACTTTTTGGATAACAATCAATTTTTTTATATCTATGAAACTTAGAAATTTATAGCGAAAAAATTACTTAAATAACGTTTACTTGCTAAATACAAATTGAGTGTTCCTTGAGCCCATTGACTTATTTTTTCTTATACGAGTATGGCTATCTAAATTATTATTAACAACACCACTACTAATAACTAAAACTTTATGATTAAAATAGTCAATCTGTAATATCTTTAAAGATTACTTGCAATAATGGTTTACCAAGTATTTAAACAATTAATCAGCTATTTCATCATTTATATCGTACCATTAATCTTTGAGTCTCGGCTTAGCACCAAAGATTTAAGCTCAAATTTGTCCTTTTGCTTGGTAGGCCACTTTTCATTAATCATGATGCGCAGGTCGGAACTCTTTCACCCTTAGATTTCACCCTTTTCACCAAAAACAAAAGTTAATTTATGTCCTTTTAGTGGGTAATATAAAATTACTTAATGTAACTATTGAAATATTTTCTAAATAAAATCATAACTTCAACTGCAGTCTTGCTTCTTTCTTATTGATAATTAAAATCAATGAAATGAACATAGTATCTGATTATCTGAAATATCCCATAGTCTTGTGTGTCTGTTCTATTCTGTGCCCTCCAGCCAGCCTCTGTTAAGCAGTCAGTGGTTAAACTGCAAGAGTTTAGGCTGGGTCCACCTCCTAGGAGTATACTTTCAGCGAGAGGGCCGAGCCTGGACGTTTTAAATATCCCATAATCTTGTGTGTATGTTAATATTTACTAGATGAGATTTCTGTAACTTTGACCATATTCTCCGACCATTTAAAAAATTGGTGGATGTTCTACGACTGCGCTTGCCGTGTGCAGGTTGTTTCTAACTGCTCGATATGGAAATCTACAGTTGAAGGCTTTGTCCGTCTGCGGGTTTTTGTGGCTGAGATGGATTGACGTGAATCTCTTCTGATTGATCAGAAGATCAACAAAAATCTAAACATTTAGACCGTTTCTTCACCGTAGCACAACACCAGTAGTGCCTTGGGGAATTGTTACTCCCTGAAAGGAAAAAACAGCTTCCCTGAAGGGGAAGAAAAAAAACTGTTTTTCTTTCTATCAGTTGTTCTATAGGGAATTAACATCTGTTCCGATTTCTGTGATAGCAACTGTAGTGGCTATTAGGTCGCACCAACTTATTCCTTTTAATTGCCGGTCGCACCTGCTATGGCTATGACTCCTCGCCCACGATTCATTACACGGCCAATTGCCAAGCGCCGCGCAGTCAACAGCTTCCTTATGAAATTATGTACTTAATTGGCTTAGATTGGACGGGGAGTGCATCTTGTGCCCGTGGTTGGTTAATGTTATTGTGAGTTTTAATGATAAAACTAAATAAGGATCATTAATTTTGAAATCACTGCTTTTTGTTACATTTAATTAAGTCAAAATTGTACATTTAGTATCAGCAGCATTCGTTATACTTAGTGTTGTTCTTATTGAAAACAATACGATATGATCACAGATTACTTAAAACTATAACTATACCCTTTTAACTACTTTGTGATATGATCGTGATAAAAAACACATGTAAAAACGTGTGTGTGTGATTTCACGTGATGACACCAACAAGAGCATAAAGTTGTCGTTATGATTTTCTCTATATCTAAATGAAAAAGAAGAAAACACAAAAAATTAGAAGTAGTCGGGTAATTTAGAAACTTAGAAGCAAGGATATGTATCAATTATCCATCCTACTAATATTATAAATGCGAAAGTTTGGATGTGAGTCTGTGAGTTTGTGAGAATGTTTGTTACTCAATCACGCCAAATCTACTGGACGGATATTGATGAAATTTGGTATACCGGTAGAAAAATACCGGAAATAGCGCATAGGGTACTTTTTATCCCGAAATTCCCACGAGAGCAAAGCCTCGGGGCGCAGCTAGTAAATAATATAGAAGATAAGAAAGTAATTTAGAAAAGCAAACGTTTAAAATAAATAATTGGCTAAATAGTAAAAAGGCACTTTATTACAAATGAATTTGCTCTAGTAACAAGGACAAGTACCTACCCTTTTAGTATTAAGTCATTCAAGGAAGGATAAATGTAAGTACGATTTGCACAATTGAAAAATTCAATCGCTTTGGATCGATCAAGAAGACAAATGGTGGATTGCTTACTTTGTATAAGTAAATTGTATAGGGGCAGAGATGGATTGTTAGGACCAAGTTAGAATAGAATTAGAATTTTGACCAAAATGTAATACTTACCTAAATTCCAACATGCTGAACAGATTACGATCCCCAATTCATATCAGCCAGCCTAACGAAGTTGAACTTTACTCCCTCGGGATAAAATGAAACGCAATTTTTATAACGAACTCGATAACACGTTATTTGTAGCGAAACTGCATCACGTTATAAAAATATACGGTTCCAATTACTCGGACAATCTAGTCAACGATACAAAATAATTAAGCACAGAAAGATAAGGCAAATAGATAAAATATTTTTTTTAATAAAGTAAATTTTGTTAAAGACACCTGGTTGTATTTTGGTATATGGGGTTTGATAGATAAAAGTCTACATTCTATAGAGGTACATGCATGCAGAGCCAAAACGGTTGAACGTAGAAACTGAAAAGAAGACACTTGGACAGATGTTTTATAGAGCAAGTGAGAAAATAAATAAATTGGAATGGAAACACCCCTATGGAATTAAAAAGAGTAAAAGATGATATTCACTCGGGTAAAGCTTATTCGAATTGAACAACCATAAGATAGTTTAATCATAAGATAAAGCGTATCTACCGATCCAAAATCATCTTGGAAACGATATGTGAGGTAATTTTTTATTTTTTTTTTTATAAAATAGTAGGCAAACGAGCATGCGGGTCGCCTGATGGTAAGCAATCACCGCAGTCCATAGACACCAACGACCTTAAAAAGGTCACTAATTATGAAACGACTTTAATTCTGTACAATCCTTACTTTGTATTCGTATGTTCGTATAAACTGTATTGCAACTAACAACGTCCTAATTAAATTTCCTAGCTATTTTTATAATGTGGATCAAAACCATCAAACGCATCGAGTTAGTTCATACACTAGTAGATAATAATGAGGAGTTGAAAGATGAAAGTATTATAAAGTTGTTAGGAAATGGAAAATGGTTAGTGATGAGTGACGGTGAAGATAATACTAGACCACAATTTGAGAACAGATATAATCAAGATAGCATAGGATCTATTTTACTTCAACATTACAAAATCAATAATAGATCAATAAATCAGCATAAAAGTGAATAACATTTTGATTAATATATACTTGTATAGACAAACATACCTACATAAATTACTATTAGCTAAATGAGTAGACAAGACACATGAAGAGGCTTACAGAATGAGTGAAACACTAGCATGGAAAAAATAAGAACTTTGATCAGACTTGTTATTAGTTCCATGAAAACAAGGTACTCTTGACGTCATAATAGTTTATGTTTTTCCAACTTATCTATAGCAAAGAAAAAATACACTTGTCTGTGGTCTGGCTTTAAATTTCAAAAATTAACCCGAAAAGGTACCAAGAATTTTATCTGTGAATTAGTGTGAACTAGGTCATGTTTGTTTGTGTGAAATAGTAATACACGATTCAAAGTTAAAATACAAATGTCATTTTAGAGAGACCAAGACAGGACGCAGTGACTTGTGCATTTTGTAACAAAGAGTCAATTAGTGCAGTCAAGCATTGACGATGTTAGTTTGACCTATGATGTGATTCACTAGAGGACCCTTCGAACGGTCCTCTCACTACGGTGTCATATTTTGTAAAATTAACCTAAAAACCTTCGGGTTAATTATGCGGTCTCCTAACTACTGGACTATTTAGGCAAACCTTTAGTGATACAAGAAAACTTAGCAGACAACAATAGTTTATTTTTAGGTCTTAAGAAATATTATTGTGATTTACCTGTTTATTTATCTCATAAAAAACTGGAATTATCAGTTTTTTACAATCTGATATTTCGAACTTCAAGACAACGCATCAAATTACTCAAATTCATAGCGAATTCGTTTCTATTATACCCGAATACAGTTCCATATTGTATAACGTGAAAAGCCAGACTGTACGTATGAGACAAACAATAAAATTGATTCGACACACTTGCATTGCATAAAACCACTACAGACCCAGGTATTAGTATTACGTAATGTGAGGTCGACTTGTTTGTGCGGTGCCTTCCTTGGACCTCTGTAGCAGTAATAGGGACTCTATGCGGCGGTTATAGGGACTAGTTTAATGAAAATACGTAATCACTGTGCAGTTCAACTTCATTGCAAAATGAGCACTATTCCCATACTATAAAGTTGCATAATTGTAACGGGAAATGGAGTATTTTTTACTATTTTTGCGTAAACCTCGGCTGGCATTTTCGTGTCACCGTTGGAGTTAATTTAGTGTAGCTAAGAAAGATGTTTTGCAGTGATATTTTCCTTATTATGATGAATTGTAATGCAGTTGTGTGAGATCCATGTTGTTGCAGCATCAGTTGGAGAATCGATATCGCGTACATCTTCGAAGAATTCACACACTTGATAAAAATGATAGCTCTTTTAACTGTCACTGATTACATATTTTAGATGATCTCTGTTTTTTATCACCTTCACATAAGCATCTTACAATGTTTACGACGAGACGTGGCGCAGTGGTAAAGACCTTGCCTCTGAACCAGGGAGTCCCGGGTTCGATCCCCGGTCAGGTCAAGATAGAAAATGATCGTTTTCAGATTGTCCTGGGTCTTGGATGTTTATCTATATATGTATTTGTTATAAAATATAGTGACGTTGAGTTAGTATCCCATAACACAAGTCTCGAACTTATTTTGGGGCCAGCTATGTGTGTGTGATTTGTCCGTATTCATGTATTTACTTTAGTAAATGAAATTCCAGTTTCTTTGCGTCCTTGAACGGCTAGAAGCTAGAAGTGATTGGTATAATCGGTGTCACCAGTTGAGTCATCAATAAATACCTTGTATATGTGTGACGTACTAATGGTCTGTAAGAAATCAACAAGGTGACTTACACGTAGATTTGCATAGTGTGATTCAGTTAATTTAAAAAGTTAACAGGTTTGTTTTTTTCTCTGTAAATTATCGTTTAGGTCCAATGTCCCTTTCTCAAAATGTCTTGATTCCAAAAAATGTTGTGAAGACATTTAATTTTGAAGATATAAAAGATGGTGTCTGTATATAATCAGAGGCAAAATAGTGAATTCCTTATTGTCAAGATTAAATATATTATTACATCAAATAAAGGACATGTAGTGCCATCTATTGATACAAACAGGAACAAATATAATTGTCTATTTTATCTGTGTTAGCCATTTCTTAATTCTATGTACGGTATGTACCTACCTATTTAGCTGTGTTTGCTCTGTGGTTTAAAAATAAAGTAGTCGGTCTTTTGAACTCACAACGTGCAGTATCATTTATTATTCCTTTCTTTCCGTCTTTTCTATATATTACTTATAAAACAAATTCCTTGCTAAAAGATACCATAGATCATTATGCAGTTTTTCGTTTGTTAGACACTTAATTTCTCCATAAGTGAAGTTGAAATAGTGTGTGTATATTTGTTATTTCTTCGATTATTATAAACATAAATTAAGTTTTGTTTTCAAGCTTTTCAAGTCGGAAAATACTACACACTCACAAACTATATAGCGTGTCGGCGTGTCACAAGCCATAAAATTACGCATTTATTGCGTAAAACCACTTACCTCACCTCATCATGAGTAATAACGTTGAAATATTATGGTCCTTATTGACCTTATTGTTTAGCAAATGTGTCTCATGCAGTAATAGTTAAAACAGCAGTTAAAAAAGCTAAACTTTGACTATGCATTCTGAAAAAAATTACAATGTAAAAAATTCTATTCACATATTTTGAATATTTAATTGCACAACGAGCTGTCAAGCTCGAAGTGCATTATTCTCGCTTCGTGACAGTTTCGCAAGTTTCGGAACATAAATTGTCTCTATTTGTTTTTTTTTTCAACCAAAATAAACTCTATCTCAATCAATGAATTTCAACTTGAACAAAGAGAAAGTAGTCCAATTTTGTTAACAACAAAACATCGCTAAATTTGTAAACAATAGGCAGAGCCACTTCGATATGCAAATTAAAAATACGACCAAAAATTAATACTAATGTATTCTTTAAAATCATAGCATTAAGATCGACATTTAAACAGACCAGTTTTGCATGTACCTGTTAAATTGATGTACTTGATGTAGGCGAAAGAGTTTAGTTTCGTGAGAGACCAACGCGGAATAATTGAATGAATGAATAAATCGTGCGTTACGTAACACCTTTCATACAATAATGTTCACAACACATCAATCATCAGGTGATTTTAATTGAATGGATTTTTTACTTTTTCAAGTTATATAAGTGCATTCTAGACATGCATTGTAATAACTTTTTTCTACAATTGTTTTACTTGAAAAAACAATAAACATTAAAAATCCCAAACATTTCCTGAATGTTTCATTCTGGTTTCTTTAATTGTACGTATTTTTTTACTTCCTATCATACCATTCACCGAGTTAAAAAAACAAACATACAGAAATAGGATACATAAATAATATATTTCTTTATGTATCCTATTTCTGCATGTACTTATTTTACGCTTATAAAATGATACAAAAATATACTCAATTCTGTTAAAAAACGTAATAGAGGACTTAAAATACACATTATTCTATATTAGCATCAAATACCAACCAAATAAAACCGTTATTGCAGGTTGATTCAATTTGTTTACCTGACCGTACCGCGCATTGACCTCAATATTACATAAGGTACGGTATGCAAAACAGGGTCACAGTATTGTTTGACATTATGGTTGTTCACTATATCTGTAGTATGGCGAGATAGTGCAAAAATGTTCATAATAGTGGCTTTTTATATGTACCTAGCTATTTTAGGAAAAGGAAAATGGAAAATTTTCAGGATGATCATTGAACTAAACGTTAACGGCCACGTATACTACTTATTAGGTACCTATTTAATTTAATTTTTTTATAGACTCACTCAACTCACTCAGAAAAAAAACTTAAGACTGACATGTCCCTATAGTAACACATTATATGGCCTGTATTGTCCCTTCCCTATAGTAAGGTAACTGTACGGAATTGCGGAGTGTTAAGGCGTTTTTGTCTTTCCAAGCAATTTCCAGTAAAACAGAAAAACTCAGCGATTTGAAATTAGCGCTGTCGTAAAAAGTGGTTTTCAGAGAGGAGATTGATATGTAACACTACTGTATTAAACGATGTTTTAGAAGACTAATTGCAATTTATCTAGGCCCCATAAAAGTCCATAATTGCGGTATAAAATTTGACTCTGGAGTTAAATCCGTAAATGCGTGCTCGTAATTCCGGTATATGCTGAAAAATGCCGTTCTGCTGCACAATTATATAATTTAATAATAAACTGAAAATATAAATTTAATTTAGGTCTGAAATAAAATTAACTTGTTTAAAATGTAAGGAATAAAGGTTTATTTATGTTTCTAGGTACATATCAAATCAACTTACTTCAAGCAGGGTTTAGCGAACAATATTATATTAGTTTCTTTTTTTTATATACTTATAATATAATCCGTTTATAAGTCTACTAGCTTTTGCCCGCGGCTTCGCCCGCGTGAAATTCCCATGGGAATAGTGCTTTTTCTCGGGATGAAAGGTACCCTATGTCCTTCTCCGTACTTCTAACTATATGTATGCGAAATTTCATGGAGATTGGTTCAGGAGTTAAAGCGTGAAGAGGTAGCAAACAAACAAATAAATAAATAAATAAACAAACAAACTCACTTTCGAATTTATAATATTAGTTATGATTAGAATAGGATTACTTTTGCCAGCGACTTTCGGGGAATCCTCTCTTAGTGTTGTCGCGTTCCTACGGAACCTAACGGGGCACCTAAGTACTTTGTAAAGGCATCGTAAAACAATTACCAAAATGCACAATGGCTTTGCAACAAAGGACCGTACGTAACGTTATTTTTATACTTATTTTATGATACATATCTTTATGGTTATTGCCGAAGGAACTTTAACTAACTAATTTGTACAACCATTTTTTATCACAAAATGTTCCGTTATTACTTCACTCTCTAGACAGAGAACACGCATTTCATTTACCATTCCTTCTGATACAAACCCACCCAATACTTATCCGAACCCAGTAAGTACTAAGTACAGTGTTTCGGCCAGTTATTTGCCCTGTATATTAATATGAATAGGCTGAATTCGCAAAAATATAGTATAAAAATGGTATTCTCTAAAAAAACGTAATTTACGATTAATAAACCACGATGTATGCAATTTTCATTAAAAACTTGATTGATAATTGATACTAATTTGAAAATTAACATCAACCGAGTTAAAGCTTCCTAAAAGTTCAAAATTTCCATAGTTAACAAGACCGTTGTACTATAACGTAATAAGAGATACAGCCAAAAACAGTGTAGGTAATTGTGTTAACTGAAATTTCTAATGAGTAATTGTTCTCAACAACACACAATGACTTAAAATCTGTAGTCGACCGAGCGAGCGCAGCGAGCGAAGCGTCTCAGTTTCCACTAGCCGAAAATTCTTTTGTCTGTCCGGATGTTATCGCCTACAGGTCGCATTTCTGAACAGATTCTTATGAAATTTTGTGAGCAGGTTCGGTAATTTTATAGAATTTTTTAGTCGAGACAGTTTTTCGAAATTTTATAAAATGGCGATAATATATAAAAAAAACCTTATATCTCAGCTATTAAAAAAAAAATCATAAATGTCATTAGACATTTTTGTTATCCTTATTAAGACGCAACTTTTTTGTTTGAACAACATATTGAAATTCAATAAAACCGCTATAAATCCATATATTAAATTCTTATACGATAGTTCACAAAAAAATCAATAGATGGCGCAGCAAAGCTTTTAATACTCGCAAATTCATTTAAGAGTGACTTGATTTATTGATTAAAATGAGATTGTTTGAATTGCGTGTATTTTTTTTTTTAAAACTGAGTGCGTTTGACCTCTATCTTGCCTGATGAGAAGCATAGATGAGATCTAGGGTGGTACACGCAAACTGAAAAAAAAAACTCAAGTATTTATTTGGTTAATGGTATTGTATTGTGGATTGCTTTACTTGGTGGAATTATCTTGAACCTTGAAATAAATCTGGTATCAAAAAACTTCATTGTATGATTAGAATCCTATTAAAAAAAAGTAATATATACGTATATGTATATAATAGATACGATTTCAAATTGAACTATCTTTTTTGAACTTTAATTTTGTTGCGCAAATTACATAAATATACATATAACCAATAGGTCAAACCATGCATTTCTGACGACTGACGACCTCCGTGGCCTAACGGTCATCACGCCAGACGGCCACACCAGAGGTCCTGGGTTCGATCCCCGGTCGGGTCAAGATGGAAAATAATCTTTTTCAGATTGACGTGGGTTTTGGATATTTATCTATACATATATGTATTTGTTATAAAATATAGTATTGTTAAATTAGCATCCCGTAAAGTCTTGAACTTACTCAATCTGTGTGATTTGTCCGTATATATTTATTATTTTTATTTATATTATTTCGAGGCGGAAAAGGCAGGTTTCAGTCAATTTTTTAGTGGTATTGACCAACCACAAGAACTTTTTACTTTCTTTACAGCATTGGTAGGTTGGTTTCAAAACTCTTCTAAGCCAGGGACACGGTAAAATATCGGTTATTTCGTGGAAGGGCTCGCGAGGTCTACTGTTCTCACAGAACCACTAGTAATATCATCATGCTAGAAATAGGTAACAAAAATTATACTGGAACATCGAAAAGTTTTAAATAAATTAGTAATTTTGTACCGAAGGCATTAGTGACGAATTCGTAAAAAGTATAAAATAGTTTCACTTTATACACGTTTTCTTATAACAAAGAAAAATAAAATCGTAATACGTAATTTGATCACACGAAACCATGATATACTTTAGACCCGTAACAATATTCTTCATTGACTTATTTCATCTAGGTGCCTGGATAATTACAAAAACAAAATCAATTTATTGTCCTTCATTCCGTAATAGTTACGTATTAACGGACATGGTTGGTTCTTCGTGTAGGTAAATACGGCAATCAGTAAATTAAGAATTAACTAACTAATAACTAATTGAAGTAACTTGAGACAGTAATCAATTAGTTTGTTTTAAGAACCTTCAAAATAATTGCGACATTTTGTTATGAAAATACTTACATATCACTCATAATTCTCTTATGAAAATCCGCGCGGCAGCTTGCAGTACGCAACACACGCACTAATAGTAATAGCGATTTGGCACTGACTGACCTTAGGAGACATCATAACTGAATCAACGATGTTTGTAATTCTTTTTTACCATGTGTAATTGAATCTTTTTTGTTTATGCTTGATAGATAATTACATAAATCATTAAAACAATTAGTAGTTTTCTTATTTTTTGGCCTAAACCAAAAACTTACGGAATTCCGTACACTTACGTAATATGGTACACCTACCTTAATGCACAGTATCACCATACTATGCGTTACTATAGGCAAATCACTATCACTACATAGATAAAACAAAGTCGCTTTCTCTGTCCCTATGTCCCTTTGTATGCTTAAATCTTTGAAACTACGCAACGGATTTTCATGCCGTTTTCACTAATAGATAGAGTGATTCTTGAGGAAGGTTTTAGTGTATAATTTGTGTAGGTTTTGTGTATATTAGTTGAAATATGACGATAATTGTTAAGGAAGTCGGAAAAAAAATTGCCGCCCGGCAGCTTTCATCGAAAACGCTGTCCAATCCCTTAGAGATGTAACAAAACAATGTATGGAGGAATTGTGTATCTTTAATAGATCTACAAAAAAGTTCGCGATAGCATATATCTAGCTTTTATACTTCAGCCACAGTAACTACTTTTATGTTTTAAAAATAATTAAAATCGTTAGATGTTTTTTAACTGGTGATATTAATCACAATTTATTAATCCTTATCAAATTAAACAAGTCTATCGTCACAAGTACTTAATATACTTAATATTTGCTTTTTACTGCATGTAATTTGGATCAATAGTTTACGAAATACTACGAGTTATTTAAAAAACGGCAATCCGCCCCGAAATCACCAAAGCGCTAGCTAGCAAAGGCGCAAGGCGCAGTAATCTCTGAGCGGGCCGGGCGCGTTTTGGTATGTATTTATTTTAATAGGAGGTAATAACGTAAATATCATACAAAAACCGGCCAAGTACGAGTCAAACTTCCGTACACGCAAAGCGTCTCACATTATAAGCTATCACTAAAAGACCAGTAATTTCAAAAACAAACTTAACTTTGCAGTTCGATCCCTAAGACTCATACTGAATTCAGCGCAAAAATAAGTTTGTAACATTTTTTTTAGACTTCCAACAACATATTTACAATTTTGACGACCTCCGTGGCCCAACGGTCATCACGCCGGACTGCCACACCGGAGGTCCCGGGTTCGATCCCCGGTCAGGTCAAGATGGAAAATGATCTTTTTCAGATTGACCCGGGTCTTGGATGTTTATCTATATATGTATTTGTTATTAAATATAGTATCGTTGAGTTAGTATCCCATAACACAAGTCTCGAACTTACTTTGGGGCTAACTCAATTTGTGTGTTTTAGCGGAGCGGTTTAGGTGGACGTATTCATGATCCCTTTTTGTTTTCAAAGTAGCACGAACTAAATAAAAATATATACCTTCGCGGCGAATTTCGTAATTTATAACAAGATTACAGGAAACATCCGAATAAGTTTTATGACACTAGAAAGAGTGTGGAAACGTTTGACTACATTCTACAGCACAAGGGCGGATACAGGATTTTTTCTAGGGAGAGCACAAGGACAGAGGCGGACTATGCATGTTGGGGGGCGGGAGTGCAACAAATCGACGTCCGCCCTGATACTGTTGCCGCCCGCCTGCCGGGGTCTCACTACGCCACTGCAGAAGGAGCAGATGGGCAAAAAATCAAGAAATAAATAAACCAGTGGCGTTGTCAAAGATCTTTCGACTTCTGTGTTACGCAGCTCGCCGCTCCCGCGCGCAGCTATCACTTGGAGCGGGAAAGTTGTGAACCGGCTGTTCTACCTTGCTTTTTGCCAATTTTCATAATTTTGATTGGTGCCTGAAATTGCAATATATGCGAAAATTCGCAATATTTACGGTAATATCTCTTGATCGCGTTGACGTATAATTTTAATTATTTTTTTGCTGAAAGACACCGTGGATCCGATTATTCGTTATTAATTTCAACTTGATACCTTTAAGCGTTCATGAGAAAAAAAAGTTTGGCAGACAGACGGACAACAAAGTGATCTTATAAGAGTTCCGTTTTTGCCTTTTGAGGTACGGAACCCTAAAAAACAAATATTGTCCACCCGAGCGAAGCCGGGGCGGGCCGCTAGTACTATATAAACTCTAGCGAGTTAATACGCGCAGCTCCGGCTAGAAATTGGCAACTTGTGCGACACTAGCGCCTCTTCTTGGACGAAGCGGACAACTCAAACAACTTTGATGAAACTGTTAAATTTCGCGAATTTATTTTGTTATAACACAGTGTATTTCACAAATTTAAATGGAATTACACATATATAACATAGTTGTATTATTTAAATATTAAAGGACCAACATATAACATGTTAAAGTGCAAATAAACGGCGCTGGATCAACTCCTGCCACCAGATGGCTAGTTGCCAAACCAATGTATGGGAAATGTCAAGAGCTGTGCGTATTAACTCGCTAGAGTTTATATAGTATTTGCTATAGGCCACGAAGGGAAGGGACATGTATGATACACCTATCATATATGTCCCTTCCCTATAGTAACGCATCGTATAGTCTGTATTGCATGTATTATACATGTCCTTTTCCTATAGTAATGCATAATATGATTTATATTGCCTGTATCATACATGTCCCTTCCCTATAGTTTCGCATAGTATGGTCTGAATTGAATGAATTGTCTATATTGATCATACATGCGGCATGCCTCATGTCCTTTCCCTATAGTAACACATCGTACTAACGGCCTGTATTGCCTGATTCATAGATGTCGCCTCCTTATCATAGTAATCCATTGTATGGTCTGTATCGCCTGGACACCGGCGGCGGCACCGGCACCGCCGGGACATATATGATAGGTGTATCATATTGTCCCTTCCCTATAGTAACGCATCGTATGGCCTGTATTTCCTGTATCATACATGTCCCTTCCTTTTAGTAACGCATCATATGGCCTGTATTGCCTGAATCATACATGTCGCTTCTCTATTGTAAACCCATTGCATGGTCTGTATTGACTGTATCATACAAGTCCCTTCCCTATAGTAACGCATCGTATGGCCTGTATTGCCTGAATCATACATGTCGCTTCTCTATAGTAAACCGATTGCATGGTCTGTATTGCCTGTATCATACATGTCCCTTCCCTATAGTAACGCATCGTATGGCCTGTATTGCCTGAATCATACATGTCGCTTCTCTATAGTAAACCCATTGCATGGTCTGTATGGCCTGTATCAAACATGTCCCTTCCCTATAGTAACGCATCGTATGGCCTGTATTGCCTGAATCATACATGTCGCTTCTCTATAGTAAACCCATTGCATGGTCTGTATTGCCTGTATCATACATGTCCCTTCCCTATAGTAACGCATCGTATGGCCTGTATTGCCTGAATCATACATGTCGCTTCTCTATAGTAAACCCATTGCATGGTCTGTATTGCCTGTATCATACATGTCGCTTCTCTATAGTAAACCCATTGCATGGTCTGTATTGCCTGTATCATACATGTCCCTTCCCTATAGTAACGCATCGTATGGCCTGTATTGCCTGAATCATACATGTCGCTTCTCTATAGTAAACCCATTGCATGGTCTGTATTGCCTGTATCATACATGTCCCTTCCCTACTATAGTAACGCATCGTATGGCCTGTATTGCCTGAATCATACATGTCGCTTCTCTATAGTAAACCCATTGCATGGTCTGTATTGCCTGTATCAAACATGTCCCTTCCCTATCGTAACGCATCGTATGGCCTGTATTTCCTATATCATACATGTCCCGTGTAGTAACGCGTGCGTCTGTATTGCCAGTATAATATTAACGAAACGACTTCATCAACCGGTCAATTTACGATCACCGTAAAAGTAACGGTTAAAGGTTAAATGATATTTGCCGGTTAACGAGCATCTGACGTGGGCTATCAGGGACCACGGAAATGTATCAGCCGTTCGATTTACTGATAGATAACTGATATAAGTTAGGTACCTATAAAAGGTTTTATTAGGACCTGTTGAAGCTTCTTTCTTTTTACTTAGGATTTAATTTGTTCAAGTTCTCTATTAGGGCCAGAAAACAGGGCGTTAAAAAAGTAACTTTATTAAAGTTTTTTCTGTGGCACAAGTGTACAGTACTAGTACAAAAATTCCCATGACAGCAAAACTTCCGAGAAGCAACTTATCTTCTACCGACTACTACTTTATACTACCTACTACTACTTTAATTACTAGTAGAGGAGAGTAAATTCTTTTTTTACCATAAACGTACCTAATAATCGCTCTTACCATATTCCTAACTAATATTATCCTAACTAATATTATAAAAGTGAAAGTGAGTTTGTTTGTTTGTTTGTTACCTCTTAACGCTTCATGTACTAAACCAATCTTCCTGAAATTTTGCATACACATAGTTAGAAGTACGGAGAAGGACATAGGGTACCTTTCATCCCGGGAAAAAACACTGTTCCCGTGGGAAATTCACGCGGGCGAAAGCTAGTAATTTATAAATGCGAAAGTGAGTTTCTTTGTTTTTTTATTTGTTTGTTTGTTACCTCTTCACGCCTTATCTACTGAACCAATGCTCCTGAAATTTCGCATACACATAGTCAGAATTACTGAGAAGGACATAGGGTACCTTTCTTCCCGGGAAAAAGCACTGTTCCCGTGGAAATTCACGCGGGCAAAACCGCGGGCAAAAGCTAGTAATAAATATCGTTAAACTTGAACATAATGAAAACACAAATAAATATAAAAACAAAATGACAAAAAATAACAGAACTAAAGTGGAACATCACGGGCCATTTAGGGCATTTGCGAAATATAAATGGGAGGAATCGGAAAGAGGGAAATTCTTTATGACGTCACAATCACGGAACCGAAGAAGACTTGCGCTAACGGCCTAACGATAAAAATGATTTATTTTAGCGTAATTAGCTTTGTCAGTGGAGTAATGACTATGATTACGGTATTTTAGACTGTGGTTTCAGATTACAGGTAGTGAAAGGGATATTTAATAAGAGCAGCACCCTGGGGCTTGGCTCGTGGGAAATTTGGGAAAAACTCAGTCGCTAGATGGGGATTCTATTCTTATTCTTAATTTCCTCTGAGACTGTTGGGATATTTAGGTCCCGATGGAGCTGTGCATTAGTAATGTACCATGGTGCATCTACTATTGTTCGCAGGAGTTTAGATTGGAAACGTTGAAGGATTTCCAAATTTGAATTTGCTGATGTTCCCCAGAGTTGTATCCCATAAGAATAGAATGCCTAAGTATAAGGACCGATTATTGAACCATGCCAACGAGCTTGCAGTTGGTCTTATGAGACCGAGAATAGTATTTTCAAGATTGAAAAGAAAATCACCCCTGGATTTGTGTACTTAATGCGAAGACCTCGATAACTATTACAAGCAGAGTAAAACTTCTGAATTGAAATCAGGGCCTTGTCAATGGACTCGGACCCGTAGAGCTAGTGAGGAGAGACCTTAAAACTATTGTTTAATGTCGTAAATGGGACAGATTGCAATAAAAGAGAAGATAAAAAAAAAAAAGATGGGGATTCGGATTTCAACCACACGGAAACGTATACCTCAAAATACCTATATAAAAAATCGGCTTCTTCCTAACTTACCTACACATAAAATAAATAAATACTGAAGATGAAACTTCAATACTATTAGTTACTTTACAATCATTCAATGGACGAAGGACTTACGACTTTAATTTTTCCTTCCTGCTACATTCATTCAACACATTACTCATATAGGGACATTATGTGAATATCCTCGTAACGCGGCGTGTCCTATGTGATCGACAGCTCGCTGCGGGACGTGATGCGATTCTGTGCTACACCTATTTGCGTTTTGTACGTGTATACTTGTCAGCGTTGTCGTGTGGTACATTGCCTTGGGCAGGGCATTGATAGGCGGGGCATTTAATTTTTTTTTACCGACAAATTCCTACAGCCATGATTCTTAACTTCACATTATTTTAATGTTTTTAGACATCCTTATATAAAAAAAAAGAATTTTGATGATCCGATATGAAATGGGAGGGGTAAATAAACTATACTGAATTGCTCGTAAACAAAAAAGTTTACAATAGAGATTACTGTTCACAATTATGTAATTAATAAGACTTCATTTACCTGTAAATAAAAGTTGGCCGGTTTATAATAAGGCTTTCTAGTCATAAAATGTATTTTTAATGTTATAAATGTCAATATGGTTTTTATTTAATTACAGGAAATCGGGTTCATAAACATGAGTCGTTTTTTAAAATTAAGATTGAATAATTCACATTACGTACAAATATACAATTTTCTCGACTGTAGAATTAAAAAAAAATTAAAAGTTAATAAAAAAAAAACTGTTGTAGTCACCCTTATAAAAATTGAGGATATGGTTCATTACAATAGTATACGAATAATATATAAAAGTCACCATTGCTGGATTTTTTGTTTTTGTACAGGATGTTTTTAAAGTATAAAAATTACAACTCATTAAAAAATCCATTTCGGATTGTTATTTATTGGTGATTTTTTAAATCAAGCTTTAATTATTCGTAAGGAAACATGTAAAAAAAAATCACCCTAGTAGGATTTTTTGTTTGAGAGTTATAACAATATGAGTCTTATAATAGCGATTTTTTTTTACACTTAAACTTGCAGTGGTAATATCATAATCTATGTAGTTTATAAAAATCACCATCGTAGGATTTAATGTGACCACCTCCATACAACTGAAAATTCACAGCCCCGACTATGATGGCAATCTATGCGTCTCGTCCTGCCGCCCCGTGGCGCCCGTCGCCGCCTCGGCCGCACCGCTCCATCTTTCTGCTTAAGTCGCTCACTTAGGACATTGTGTGACTTCGTAAGACGCCACGAGTTTTATGACACACGTAACTAGGCTGTAATGTGCTAATGTGACCTCTCAGAATAGTTCCCACACTATAATAGCTCAAATAAAATTAGTATAATAACGTTGCAAAGGACAAAACTGTCAGAAAAACGACCAGCGTTTTTGTTATTATGTTTTTCGATTTTTTAAGCTTATTCATTTAATACACTAGGAGTCACCTTGCACCTTTATAAGGTGACTCCTAGCCTAGTATACTTGTTATAGACTTGTTGTTAACTTGTTATACAGGGTGTTTGGGTAAACAAACACCTGCATCCTCTCTAGGGGTGAAAGTACTCATGAATATGAGCAACTTTTTGTATGGGACCGAATCTGAAATCTCAAAAAATATCTCATAATAATCTCATAATCAGCTGTTCCATACATTTTGGGCTAGTAGGTATTGTAAATGTATGGAACAGCTGTTTTTTTTTTTGAGATTTCAGAGTCGGTCCCATACAAAAAGTTGCTCATATTCATGAGTACTTTCACCCCTAGAGAGGATGCAGGTGTTTACCCAACCAAACATCCTGTAAGTATATAAAAAACTACATTTTACTCTCGGCATTGGACATTCTTGGTCACAGAATAGGGTAGGTATACACTATGCGAACTCTGGTGGAATTTACAAAATCCGTTCCTTAATGCTCGCTTACGGTTATAACCTACCACTTGAAGATATGGGTCAAACTAGATTAGATCTGTAACAAATCGGTATAAGATCACAATCTGATATTTTCCCGTCCACAACAGCTTTCTATTATAAAATTAACTCTAATAAAATCTAAATTCCTAGAAAGCAATTCTTTTGACCACTTTTGACTTAGGAGAGAAAATCTTTGAAATACTTTTTTCTTGCCTATATTTTTTCTTGATGAATCATATTTATAAAGCCCCTCAAGAACATTGTCCTGTGGCAACGTGCCTGCCAGCATTGCCAAGTTTTATGTCAAAGTTTAGCCTCCGGCCAAAAGCTAGCAGCCCTTTGGTCACGGGATACCTCAATCAGTCTGTTTGAAATAAAATAAAAAGCTGATGGACCCCATGGATCCAACGTGTCCATCTCAAAAGGGTTACAACGAAAGTACCCACTTTTATAATTCATTAGATTGCACTAGCGACCTATACTTTATGTACTGTAAAATGTGAAAAGCAATATTTTTTTTGAATAAAATTGGATTGACCTGTTGTCTAATTAATCTAACTAATATTATAAATTCGAAAGTGAGTTTGTTTGTTACCTCTTTTTTTGGCATACAAATAGCTGGAAGTACGGAGAAAGATATAGAGTACCTTTCATCCCGGGAAAAAACACTGTTTCCGTGGGAAATTCACGCGGGCGAAGCCGCAGGCAAAAGCTAGTCATTTTTAAGTTAGGTCACAAAGTTTCTGTCCATAATGTTTGGTGCAATAGTTTTACTTATACTTTAATTAATGTAAATTTTTTAGTCAATTAAATAACTATCATCCTATCACTATACCGTCTCATTTCCGTAGGTAACAAAGCGTGTAAATTGGGTTAACCACATTTGAAACCGCAACTACGAGTACATGAATGAGTTCTGGATAAAAAACCACTATTGGTTAAATGGAAAACAATAAAATTTATACCTATTAAGTATTTATCATCCTTTGTACTCATATTATAAATGCGAAAAAGTTTAATACATACATACATACATATTATCACGCCTTTTTCCCGTGGGGGAGCCACGGGAAAAAGGCGTGCAGGTTTCCTCACGATGTTTTCCTTCACCGGAAGCAAGTTATAATTGGAGAACATGTAAAAAATGATTGCATTTTATCCTTAAAGTATAATTCTACAGAATCTTTATCTAAAGCATCATATTCATTCTTCTTCGACCCCCACGGAAAAAGTTTAGATTAAGTAATTTCAGAATAACCACTGTATATCTGTGTAATTTTCAATCAATCAATCAATAATCTTTATTGTGGAAACACATATACAAAGGTCTTAAGGTTTAGTAAAATTTCTCTGTGTCCTGTCCTGTAATTATTGTATGTACTTAGTTTATTCAATTTGGCAAATAATTGATTTTGTTTTTCAAATACTTATGTCTCTGTATATTTTTTCTGTATCACGCTTGTCTATCTGGCTTTTTTTTAACTTTCTTCTAATGGGTCTGCTGGAAAAAAAATGATATAAGCAGCGCCTTTGTACTTACATTCCTAGTATTTGAAATTTTCAGTTCATTATCCTATTATTTAAAAGTTTCAGTCTTGTTTGTTACTTTGTGTACATAAACTGTAAAGTAAATAAAATAAATCACTGGTCCGTCTTTCTCAAGCAACTGCCAAAACCGAAATAACAAATATATCAATAGCCGCCATTTGCCGATTGATGTATTACTATGGCTATTTGTTTACATACAATCGAGTGGAAAGTATTAAAATTCCGTACAATTGTCCCTATTAAGTTTTCCAAACTCTTCGCTCTTGTCGGCTCTTGACTCTGTCTACCCCGTAAGGGATAAAGATGTGATTCTATGTATGTATGTAAGTTTTCCAACTAGGTAGTCAAAGTCAATTATTTTTATTCATATTGGCTTAAAAATAACACTTAACTTTCTTATTTTTAGTTAGTTGACGTCATAAAATTACTTAAAGCTAAGGTTACCACCGCCTCCAAAGCGCAAGTGGAGAAGAGGCGGGGCAACAAACTCCACTGCTGCATTTTCTCCAAAGACGTCACTTTACAACTGTCTTACAATTAAATGACTGTGTATGTGGACGAATATACATTGAATATTTATATGAAATGTCAAGTTTCTTTTTATCTCGAAATTCGGGGCATAGCGTAGTTGTTATATTAATTTATTTATTTATTTAACCTTTATTGTACAAACACAATGTATGGCACAATAGGTGAACTTAATACAGAAGCATTATCTAACAGCCGACCTTTGGGGTAAACAGAGAACTTAAGTGGGTCTAATAAAGGGATTGTTGGAAACGAGACGGGGGGAGACAAAATAAGAGTAACATAAAATATATAATAATACATAGTAATACCATAAAGGTATATACATAGAATACTACTGAAAAATAAAACAGTTAAGCAGCGAGGCAAAAAATTAATATAAATATTAATTCTGTGGCATAGCTTAACTATAAGCAAATCTATGAAGTAAATAATCTTATTCTATTGACCCTGTGCATTGACCAGCAAATGCAGTTAATAAATTCCGCCTTTTAAAAATCTCCGCATTGGCAATTGCAACGCACTTGAAGCAAGGTCATTCTAATTATTGTCAGGACTGACCGAATGGATCCCTATTGAAGATCATTCTGATGCAGTTTTTTCGCTAATTTACTGAATTGGTTCTTGATTTAATGATAAATAAAATTGCAGTGGTCAGTAAGTATAGATCTACCTATGTAAATTTGTGGCATTGGTGGCCTTACAGAATCCATATCCGTACAAATTAATGGTTGGTTTGTTTTTATGAACGAATGGCAAATGACCATAAGCTACCTTCTCCCGTGGATTGACACACATATATATACCTAACAAAATAAAACAAACATTATAAGGTAATGCAAATTATACCGTCTTTGCCAAACAGTTACCATTACCAACGTAGAGCTAATAGGTATTTCGTGATCGACTGAGAATTGCAACGTTGCAAGTGTGCACTGCATCCGACAACCTTGGCCCGCTTGCAGCCGAGTGACATACTACTTCCTCGGAGCTAGCTACGTTCAGATTCGTTGTACTTTCGACTGGATATTCTTTAGAATATCAGGATATATATATATATATATATATATATGTATTTTTAGGAAAAACCTATGCGTCTATGGCACTCTGATTCACCTATGAATGGAATTTGTACATAGGGGATGTTAAAGAAAAATATATATATTTACTATTATCACAGTTAATATATAATACTATCCTAATAGGTACTATCATTAATATCTCAAGTTCAAAGGTAAGTTGAAACCTGCGCAAGTTTTTAAGTTACTTTCAGTATTACAAACACTAAAACCGCATCTTTCATTTTTAGTCTGCGTAATGCGTGCTTCGAGCAACAAGGACTTCCGCGCGCGGCAAGGAGTCCGTGTTGCTCTATGGTGCAGACAAATAGATAAAAATTCAAAAAATATAAAAAGAACCTTCATACATTTTTCTTAAATTTCTCCGGTGTACACTTGTGGTAAAGTTTTATTATGTGTTTATAGGTAGATAGAATATAAAGATATATGTAATTTCTACAAAATAAAAAACAATTTCATGTAAATAGACAAAATCTAACAGTAAAGAGTTGGCACTATTCTTTATTCAAACGCTGTAGTTTCAAAAATTTAAATTCGAGAGTGGAAACTTTGAGTTTCCAGCTCTACAAGCTGCCAGTTAGCTTACAAAAATGGGCTTTTTAGTTTTATCTGGTACTACCTACAATGCTTTCTTTTTTATTTTGTGGCGTGCTTGTTAGTACACGCGCTGCATGAAAATTTTCTCTGACGAATAAATCGGGATATATTTTTTGTAGGGAATATACTTGGATTATATTTTCACATGGCTACCTACCAAAAAAGACTAGTATGTAGAAGATCCTTTAAATCCTTATGATAGGCTATGTGCAGTCTAGGAGAGCAGTCATGATCTTAAAATTAAAAAAAAAATGCGATTGTTTTGATGCCTTTCGATTAATTTTAATGAAACTTGTATAATATGTAATACATACATCAGAATACACTGATTAACATTTATGGAAATTAATAAAAAAGTATTTTCGTCCTTTTTTTACGTAATGTACTTTAAAACTTAACTATCCAATGATTTAACTGGGTGAAATGAGTCCTATATAGGATGGTCCTAGGTGAAATGAAGATACTAAAAGGTCTACACTTTTCACCTAGGTGAAATATACCAGTCAAAATACCACCTTAATCCTAAACATGTACAAACATTAACAAGGAGCGGTGTGCGTATCACAACACAACACGTCCTGTTACGGGTGCGTTCCGAATGCCTCATATTCGTTGTCGAAATAATTAAAGTCATAAACCCAAGTTCCCTTACAAATTAAATGGGGTGCGTTCAGAAACGTTTCGTTGTTACGTACGTTATTGCCTTTTATTGTTATTCACGTGTATTTTGACGCATTTAAGGTTAAGTGTGACATTTAAATTTTATTGTACCATACCAACAACACGAGGTTTTATACCTACAAAAGGGCTTAATGTGTAATGATGATCAAAAGTACACAGAGTGACGGTTATTGCTGTAGCTTCATCTAAATTAGTCTTTATTTGATACTAGCTTTTGCCCGCGGCTTCGCCCGCGTGAATTTCCCAAGGGAACAGTGCTTTTTCTGGGGAAGAATGGTGTCCTATGTCCTTCTCCGTACTTCTAACTATGTGTATGCAAAAATTCAGGAAGATTGGTTCAGTAGATGAAGCATGAAGAGGTAACAAACAAACAAACTCACTTTTGCATTTATAATTGATGGTTAAACAAACTTACCTTAATGAAGTTTGACCATAATTATACAAGACGTTGCTTCCGAAGATATTTAATCAATTCACTAAGCAGCTCGCTCTGCTATGTACTAGGCATGACACAATTTTTAGAACCTAAGGATAAAATAACATAAAATAAAATTAGTCAAAAATTGACATCCGACCGTCGTCCCACCCCTACAAGTCACCTCCGGCGGCGGCGCCCCGCCCGCTTCATTCCTTTAGAACAAAATTTCGAAATGTGGCGCTTGGGATATCGTAATATGTATTTAACATATTGATTGGGACGGGCGGGTTATAAATATCTTCGGAAGCAACGTCTTGTATAATTATGGTCAAACTTCATTAAGGTAAGTTTGTTTAACCATCAATTATACTACGACGTTGCTTCCTCGATATTTAATCAATTCACTAAGCAGATGTTTAGAACCATTGCGAAATTTGCAAGATTTTTATTTTTATATTATTATAATAATATTAATTATTTTTAATGTGAGCTATTAAAAGTGGATCCTTAGATACTTTGATATAGGATGGTTAATTACATGAAAAACTACAAATGTAGTTGTATCTATCTACGATTATCTTACACAAAGATATTAGATATAAACAAAAAATTACGAATTGGAGAAAAAAAAATCTTCGAATAGGCTATGTGATGCAATGCCATTACGGTTTTTTCATTTTGTAATGCAAAATGGTGAAAAATATTAAAGCCTATCAAATAAAATGTTTAAGTCTGTAGTGTACAGACTTTGATTGCTATCCTTGATATTTTGGGAGAAAGAGCAGTTAACAAGAAGCAGACTAAAAGTCCCTATGGGACAATAATTAACATAACCAAATTAACACTATAGTTATTTCCTGTGAGACAGGATATTTTAACAGGCTTAATTGGGAATAAGATATGTTAACTTTAAAACGTAAATATTTACTAAGAGAGATGTGATGGATGAACATTTTTAGTTTGCAATAGCAAACTCAACGCAGGCAGAGATACTTGCTCAGAGTTAATTTTACGAATAGAGACTAGAATTTTTACTACCTAATGTAAGAAAGCTTTACTGTATTGATTATGAACATATACTTCTAGATGGTTAATGTGTCGGGTTGAAAGGACACTATACTAATTTAGGATTCTTTCTATAAGTACTCGAGGAATATCTTCACCTGACAAATATATATTAATTTGCAAGAGAAAAACATAATTATGCAAATTTGAGGTCGGTACATTTCTGCTGAAATATACTCGTAAAACTACACTGTTTTTATAGACTGTACTTAGCCGAATATATAGGTGAATCGGCCACAGTCATAGAGTATAAACTATAGGTAGTATTAGGTACCACAGTGCGATGATTTCACTATAACTTTTGTTATGAGTACGTACTCGTATGCCTATAGTTAGAACTATTAACGAAAGACTGAATTCACCGAACGAAATTCAAGTGTACTTTCTGTACAAGCTTATTATGTTTCCAGTAACAAATACATATTAAAAAAAAATAGTTATGATGCTTAGTTTTCCGAAAGAAGAATCTAAAAGTTCTGTAACGTATAGGCAAAGAACGTGTAATGACAAGAGAGTCTTTAATTGTGATTAGATTCTCGATAATAAATTACTTCCTTGTTCCAAATGGTAACTTACTCACGCAAGTCGTTGCAGATGACCTTGGCTAGGAGTAATTTGTAATAAATACAGTAGCTGTAGAAAAAATAAAGGTCCATATTATACTACTTTATATATATATATACACATGTTTTTTATTTTTATTTTTTTTTTGATCAAAAAAGTCTCATCCAAATCACTAAAATAGATATCTATAATTATGCATCCAGTTGTTGAATTAAATTTGCGGAGGAAATTGAATTAATAATAAAATGATGGGGATATTGGTACCAAAGATTCGAGTTTACGTAGAGTATTCAACACATTTACGATCAGAAAAAAACCATTGCCATATTGGCTATTTGAATAAATCCCCATAAACAGAAACTAAAAACAACATACTGAGTATCTAATATTGTTCAGTACTTGCTTGCTCAAGTGCTCAAGCTAGAGCTAAGGGCTAATGTCTAGTTCTTAAGAAACAAGTGCTTTGTTATCTTACTGTAATTTGTCCAAAAAAGAAAGCACTACTCTTACTGGCTTAAGGCACTTTTATTTCATTTATAAGGTGCTTTAGAGCGTTGCTGTTGTACAACTACAGTAAACGTAAAAGCCGGTTAATTTCATTGATAAGCTTGATAAGTATTGAAATATAGTACGTAATAATGGGTAAGTACACAATCTCAGTTGTTTGTATTAGGTATTATTATTTATTGAATTTGGATGCGATCTGCAAAAAATCAATCAAGAGGCAGAATCTTTAAATATTATAATTCTTATGTATATGAAGATATATGGGCAACTGTTAGTGAAGTGAGTTGCTAATTATAAAGAAATAAAGAGAACGTTATCGGGTATTGACCCGATATTGGTGATTCCGGAGTCATCCGGACTGAAAATAAAAGTATTTCATTATACGTACTTTTAGGAGAAAATTGATCGCCTGAACAGTTTATTTAAGATACTGTCAAATTTAACGCCATACACAATAGTGACATAAAGTACATGTTTGGCTATGTATATACGAAATATAAAACAAATAACTTATTGATCGATTGATCAGTCGATGTATTAAAGGTAAATCCAGGGTGTTTCGTTAGTATAATTACTTACTATGAACGAAAAAAAAAATGTAAATTATCTAAAATGTACATTTGGCGAATATTCATCTCGATTGATGAGTGGATTTCCTTTTCTCAGTTTACCGAACTCCATTGCCCAACATCCTCTTGGGATCCTTACGGTATACCCCAATGTTTAGATATTTGGTACGAGTACATACCTGTTATGATGACCAGCAATGGTCGGCGATTTTTATCAGTCCTGTTGTACAGACATTTATAACAACAGATACATACAGATAATCTGTCCCTGCCAAGAGTTGAGAGATTCGAAGTCCGCGTTTAGCTGAAACGAACAGAGCTGAGTTAATACTGACAGTGCATCGTTATAACATCATTATAGTTCGAAGAACTTACGCAGCCAGAAAAAAAAAAACACTTGACTGTATCAGTCTAGTAATGTTTTGATAAGTAAGAGATACTTAAAGGGTGTTCGAAATGTATAGTAAGATACACACTTTCGTTACATGGTTATCATCTGATAATAATACTATTTGCATAGTTATACTTTGGATAGTAGCTTGTCCACGGAGTTCTATTACGTATATCTGGCTGATAATGTGTAGATTTGGCCACAATCGCATTGTAGTTCTGTATGTGCTAATATAAGTGTGTATAAAATTAGTAAGTAAGTAAAGATACTTTATTAACCAGGCTACGATCGCGTCGTAGTTCTAATGGGTAATAATGTGTATACCTGACTACAATCGCGTTGTAGTTACATAAGGTAATAATCATCATCATCATCTCGAGTCGAAATGGCAAAAATTAGACTAATTAAAATTTTATAATAATGTGCACACGTGACTACAATCGCATTGTAGTTCTATATGTGCTATTATATAGGTGTAGAATATAAACTAGACTACGATTATACCGTAGTTATATTGGGTAATACTTAGCGCGAAGATTTTGTAGTTAAGCCTCTTGATTGGACCCGTTTTGCGTAGGGAGACTGGGCAGCTGCATATCTTCTGCGTTGTTGTTGTTCTTCTATCGGACTTTATGTGCTTGACTATAGTCGCTCTGATTACAATCGCATTGTAATTCTAACCCCGTCTACAATCGCATTGTAGATCTATTGGGTCGGAACACACGTGACTACAATCGCATTGTAATTCTGTATGTGCTTGACTAAAGTGTAAAACCCTGATTACAATCGCATTGTAATTCTAAGGGTAAATATATATCCCTGTCTACAATCGCATTGTAGACCTATTGGGTAGTGCACACGCGACTACAATCGCATTGTAGTTCTATATGTGCATAGCACAGTCCACACGTAGATCACTCGTAGTCCACCCGTAGATCACCCGTAGTCCACCCGTAGATCACCCGTAGTCCACCCGTAGAGTACCCGTAGATCGCCTGTAGACTCCTCGTTGACTACCCGTAGACCAACCGCCATCATCATAGCTATTTTAATGTCCCCAATATTGGGGCACTGTCCTTCCCCATGGGTGGGTAAGGAGGATTAGGGCATCAAGTGGGCCCAATGGGGTTTGATTGGTTTTTAAGACTGTGAATACAGTTGAGACCCATCCAGTGACTAACGAAGTAACGTTAAAATCGAAAAAAGTCGAAAGCGTACAAAATAGGTACGTACGTTTTTATCACAATAAACAATTAAGCAATTGACGTAACGAATAAAAGTTTACTTTTAAATGATGCAATGATGACAGCTTATGATTGGCTAAAATCTTGTTTACAAAATTATTCC
This sequence comes from Ephestia elutella, assembly GCA_018467065.1. Classification (NCBI taxonomy): domain Eukaryota; kingdom Metazoa; phylum Arthropoda; class Insecta; order Lepidoptera; family Pyralidae; genus Ephestia; species Ephestia elutella. The sequence goes on from CM031569.1 coordinate 4,326,039, forward strand.
AGGGTTTTCATTATAAAATTGGACCCAGACTTATTGCGAATCTAAATTCTGAACATACTTGTAATATCGTAGTTTAATATGATTAATCCTTCATCAACAAATAACCCAATTGGGCCTTGCGTTTAACTTTTGACGACAGTAAGAACAATCAAGAAATAAGAAGAAATTTATCCATACATATGTAGATTCGTGATTTTGCCACGAAAAAAATGTTTTTACAAATGTATAACATAAACATGCGACGCATGTTTAGGTTACGATTCATGTAAAATTGCAACTCGGAACGCGAGATACTATTCGCGATATTGTATTATGTAATATCATGCACAGACAATTCCAAGATTAAAGGAAGGTAGGTGCATAGTTGGGTCAGAGGAAAAAAATCAATTGGTCTAACGACCGTTGTTTGTTGAGTTTATGATTAAAATGTTATCAAAGTACCCGCAGGTTTACACAGGTGTGATGTAAAATCACGGTTACGTACGAGTAATAGTAGCCAATGCATCATAAATATGTAGTTAACTAACATTTTGTTAGGCATTATAACTTTTTCAAAGTATAGTTAATATTCAAACCAGATATTCAGGTAATGAAAAAATACTTACATTTTTCGTTGTTTACGAGTGTAATGAACTTAAAGTACGTTATTTTCCACTGACACTGAAGTTATAAATTAATTTTAAGATATTCCAGATACTTGGAATAAAAAGAACATAAAAAATAAAAATATTGTTGTAGTGTGTGTGTTGCCATGCCCGCACACAAAAAGCGAATGAAGCGGGCGGGGCGCCGCCGCCGGAGGTGACTTGTAGGGGTGGGACGACGGTCGGATGTCAATTTTTGACTAATTTTATTTTATGTTATTTTATCCTTAGGTTCTAAAAATTGTGTCATGCCTAGTACATAGCAGAGCGAGCTGCTTAGTGAATTGATTAAATATCGAGGAAGCAACGTCGTAGTATAATATTAGTTATGGTTAGGATTTTCGCATCACTTTTATTTTTGTTTTATTTTTGTTTTTTTTTTTGATATGATAAAAATTTACCATCACTCATTATCCTTATATCAACTTCTACCTTTTTCTTTGTCTGTGGTTCAAATACAAAGTTACCAACAAAATAAATATGAATTCTTTTTATCAAATAAAAAGTGAATGCCGAATTTTCTTGTGTAATATTTATTCCTTCCCATTTCTCTGAAACTCTCTGTTATTCATAAAATTGAATATTTATTTGTATTCATATGCAGTGAGCTTGAAATAAATTGTAACAGCCTCGTGAGAAAAGCTTTGAAAAAAGTCCTATTGAAGTTCAGACTTCCGTGTTAGAACAATCATGAAAAGAAATACTTGTGTAACCCTTTTTTTATTTGGAATCTATTGTATTTTTGATGTAAAACATCTATTGGCGCAGCTTGGCAGTAAAATCGATTCGAATGCTTTGACGGAAATGGCATGATGTGTCGTTACTTATTTGTTTTACATCTGCCGTATGTTCTATGACGACTAAAAGATAATCAATATCTTAATCATAAATTTGTCTAAAAGAAATAAAATCGTGGCCGTTATTTTTCTTTTAAACTGGTTATAAAAAAAAAAAAAACAAATATTTGAAAAGAATCGAACGACGATTCGGGCGCATTAAAAACACGCCACAAATGAAATTTATTTTCCTCTTTTAGTATTCATTTCATTCCAATATTTTATTTGATATTCTGATGTGTGACGTAGTTCAGTTGGTATTTATTTGAAACGCGATACGTCGATACATATTGCTCGCTCAGTCGGAAAACTTGCCCGTTAAACATTCACAATGTATGTCAGTCATTGATTTCATCTGTATGTGATATTTAAAAAAATATGTTTTAAATGAAGTCCAATATTGGACTCAACCGCTGCTTACCTAACCGTGGTACTGCCAGTCAAATAAGAGGTGATGCAGAGAGAAAAAATATCAGTTTGGGGTGAGTGGAAATGAGCAAGGGGCATAAAAATTCTTAAAAAGAAAAAGACAAGAAAACTTAAAAGATAGAAATGAAGATGATGTGTCTACGGGCAATGAGCGATTTTCTGACAGCTAATTAAGAAAAAAAAATTTGTATAAAAAAGTCTCAACAGATGGCGTTTTATTAAAGCCGAGTAGTAATAATGGCTGTACCTATATTGTGCGCTTTTTCTTGTCAACCATAGAGACAGAAAAAAATCACCTAACAGTTGGACAGTTGCACAAATCACAATATTGATACTTTTTAGATGTTTTTTTTTTTATTAGGTTTTATTTTAAAAAAATGCTAACCTCGTGCATTTTTGCTTTTTGTATGGACTCTCCTATTACTAAGCGCTATATAAGAAGTCATCGGGAACTATATTTTTTTTTTTATTTGGGTCTCTGAAAATCCCTCATTAATTATATCCATGTACTACATTTAACGCATCTCATTGTTATGAAGTTAGTGATTCTATTTTTTGTGTCACATTATCGTTTTTTTTTAATTTAGTGAGCATGGAATAGGAAAAAAGCAAAAAAAAAGTTTTTATGACAATATTCTGTAGTTTTTCACCACCAATGATCACAGAAAGTGTTAATACCTTAAAATAGTCAGTATGACGATGAGGTTAAGGTTTAGGTTAATGTACGAAAAGCTTAGGTTTGTGTAGGTATGTATAATTTACGCAGGTGATGTCGCGGGCAAACACGGAGATAATTCTATTAACAACCGAAATATTCGACAGCAAATTGAGGAAAATTATTGGGAAAACGCTCAAAACTGTTTCCCAAAAGAATTATTCGACGAAAGGGAGAATAAATTGAATCCACATTCGGCTACGACTGTACTTCGCAAACTTGACCCAATTCCCTTTTGAGCTTTACCATCACAACGATCACAACCTTTGAAGCGAATAAAACTATGTAGGTAGATTTATAAAATAATATAGTAAATATCTATAAACTTTAATATAAAAAAGCTAAACAGTTTTTGAAATGAAATGAAAATTGTTTTATTTTAATAGGCTTAAAAATAGCACTTTTAAATCGTCATATATAGGTATTTAGTTGACGTTAGAAAATTACTTAAAGCTAAGGTACCACCTTGTAAGTTTACAAAAAAAATTGTTAAGGGGGTTAGGCGGTCAGCGAAAATTCATATGAAGCGGCTGAGGCGGGGGGGGACGTCCCGGTTGCACGGCATTCACATTTTTATCAAAAAGTTAATAGAAATGTTTAGTTTTTCAAAAATTTAAATCAGTCACGAAATCGAAAAGGTAAAATACCTTTGTGTTGGTGATTTTAAAACATTTTTTATTATAAAACACAGATGTTATCTGTATTCATATGAAATTTTAGAGGCAACTTCAGGATTTTTTCTATCGAGCAAAATTTTTCCCATCGTGTTTTGGAAACAGTCCTCCCTTTAAACATACGTTCTGAAATACATATCAGAAATTTCAGGGCGAAAACTCTTCAATTCTTTAAACAGCAGCTTATAGAAAACAGCCAATATTGCCGTTTTCACTTACTGAGAGCCCTTAATGTAAAACATCTTTTGGCGAGGCTTGACAGTAGAAATGCAGTGACGGCAATAATGGCATGACCAGGCATAACGCTGTCGTGCCACGAAGCCGCGATGCTCAGAAGTTTTATATCTGCCGGGCGTCCCGTGATGATGTGCGTCGGGGCGAAAGGCATATTCTGATGATTAGGTATTTCATACATAGAATCACGAATTTATCCCTTACGGGGTAGACAGAGCCAAGAGTCGTGAGGTATTTCATTAACTATATAAACAGCTTAGAATCTTCTAATATTATAAGCTTCATAATACTTGTAACAGGTTTATGGGAATTCAGGCCAAAGAACATACCTAGTGCCGCTCACAAATTGCCCAAGGCCAAATGTAGTACTTTAGAGCTTTAGCCAACTTTGCACAAGCAGATTATTTATTCTACCTACCTGCACTACACTTATAAATAACACTATAATATTGTATTTTGCCCGCGACTTCGTCTGTGTGTAATTTACTATTGTTATTATCTCAGGCTCTATGCGACGTTACTAAGATGAAACCTACATTCATAGTTGCATTGCTAACTATGAAAACCGCATTAAAATGTAGAATAATATAATATGTAAATAAATGTCTTAGACGTACAGACATAGACCAGTTACAATTTTATATATAGAGAGATTCTAGTGCGTGAAACTAAACTCCATTGTTCAAATTCATGTTACTCAAAAAAGTGACAGTGTCTGGTTCTATCTACGAAAGTGATAAAAATGTTACTTAGAAAAATGTTACCTACTTTTTTTCTAAGTGTAGACAGGCACTCTTCAGTAAATTCTTAAAACTTACTTAATATAGTCCGAATCTAAATGTAAAAATGCTGTAACTTTTTACCGTGAGCTTCAAACGAAATCCTCCAACAAAACGCCAGGGATTTAAATAATATAATTGTCACCCAGCTCTGTCACTATAATTATTCTCGCGACCTACTTTGTTTGCAGTTGGTTTTTTATACGGTAGCCATTTGGATTATATTTTTTGAGACCTAGCTGGCTAAATTGACGCTGAATAAGAAAAAAAAATGGTAAAATTGTTTTTGAAGATTTTGTGTTTCTACCATTAGATAAGCATGTGATATTGTATTGCGTAAAGGCCGTTTTTTCAACCAATATGTGAAGGAGAACATCGTGAGGAAACCAGCGCTCCAGTTGGAAAATTTATCAGCTGGTGGATAAAATGGAGAATGCAAACATTACGTAGAAAGTAGTTACTTGTGTTTTTTAGGAATAGATTCTAAGGCCATCCAACAAATATAATACCTAATGAAAACAAATTTTGACACAAAAATTTTCTATCAAAGAATTTCCACGAAGAAGCAAATTTCTTACCGTTTTATATCGGCAAATCCAAGCCACTTTTACCTTCGAATTCTTTCTTTTTTCTTCGCAGTTTTGAATATCAAACGGGGGCAAAGTTGGCGAGACGCAAAAGTTCAGGACGGCAGAATGTATATGTAGCATTTCGCTACCGCAGTAGAAAAGATTTGCATATGTTTGTAAGTCAAGACTTTTAAGTTGTTGTCTTTGAATGTTCTTCAACTTGTTTGTTTGGATTTGGACCGCATTTGCGAATTTTTTATCATACTAACTTTGTCCTGCGGCTTCGCTTCCATGGGAATTTCGGGATTCTGGATTGCCTGTAGCTTTCCTCGTAAATGTAGCTACTAACCACAGATTTTTTTTTTCAAATCCGATTAGTAGTTGCAGAGATTAGCGCGTTGAAACAAACAGTCAACTTTTCTGTTTTAATTAAGTACGTGTAGATAGCCATAGCGCAGGACCGGTCGTTGTGGAAGTCCTTGGGGGAGGCCTTTGTCCAGCAGTGGACGTCTTTCGGCTGAGAGAGAATCACTTCGTCTATTGGGTGAAAATATCTTCTTTTTTTTTAGTTTAAGGTTGTTTTGATGTTATCATACAAGTAATGATTTTATAAACTGGTGTTTCTCACTCAATTTATTTTCTTCCTTTTAATGCATTTGATTCTGGTACTAGTATTTGACACCAAAACTTTGAATAAACCAAAAAAAGAGAAAACTATTCCAATACAAACTTTTGCAACACATGTTGGTACAAACAAATTGATTGGAGGCAGGAAGGTCGGGCTCTCCCAAAGGACCAGCGACAATCTACTGATGAAAGGAGCTTACTTATTTACGGCTATTCATGCTTATGTACCTTGCCAAAAATATTTTAGTTTTGTTATTCAAGTAACATAGTGTCGAATGACAGTAATATTTTCCGTGAATATGTATGAAATATGTCTCGTAGTTTAATTTATAAAAAATATGTTTATCCAACAGCGTCGTTTGTGACCACCATTAGGTCTTTCACAGTATAAGTGTTGGTTAGGCCAAATTTAAATCCTCTTGCTTAGTTAATTTCAGCTCGTTAAGAATAGCACATATTTTTATTCAAAAAAAGTTACGAAAAAACGCAAATCAAGCAAAATCTTGATCATTAAATCAGAATCTTGCATCAAAAAGCTTCATTTGAGAACTGAATCGATTTCAGCCGACTCGATTCTCGAGTCCACATGCCTCGCTTTCCATTTCGCCCGGGCAAGCACGCGAGTCTCGGCAATTTGGAAAAGCCTTGAAACCCGGGGTCAGGGCGGGCTGATTTCTTTCTTACATAATTACGTCTGTAATTGATATAGCACTTAGATTCCAATTTGCTTAAATGGATAGAGAAATCAAAGCTTCTTTTACAGTAATTGCTTCAAAATTTTAAGGTAACCTATTCTTGCTTCTCAGAGCACCGATTTGAATTTCCTGGTTTCAATCGCACCTACATACCTATTCCACTTATAGATATTTTATATTTTTCATTAATTGTTTTGTATGAGGAATTCCTCAATTTTTTTAAATGTAATTACAATGAAATAACTATTTGAAGTCTCTATGGCATCTATAGGTCTTATACCTATTTATTTTAAGTCTTTTTCTTCTATATAAGATGCTGTTTCTCAAAGAAAGCTGCTGCACGAAAGATCTTCCGGGTACTCGAATGAAACCAGTCTGTAAGATTCTTCAGTCAAGAGGTTTTTCCTCTTATTTTATTTTTAGGGTTTTAAAGGTTATTTTAAGTACCTTATTTATAATGATTTTGATACGGATACTCACGCGTCTTGTTACCACCTTACACCTTACCTGTGTGTTGTTGTCACCTTATTTATACCTTTTTAAAACTATTTAGTTTCACATAACCCGGTATCTGTCTGGAATTAAGAATAATTAATTTGACCCACTTTCCTTTGTTCGATTTAGCTGAAATTTTGCATGCATATATGCAAATCTGATAACAACGGTTTAGTCGTTGATATAATTTATAATTTAATCTATATTACTGTCTGTCTATACATCTAAAGAACCCTAAATACAATATATTCTTCATAAGAACAGTTGTGTAGTTCTCTATTTTCTCTATTCTCTAAAATGATATATACTTCTATAACTATGTAGTTATACGTGGCCCAACGTTGCGACCTATCGCTATAGGTATAATGTTAGTTTTTGTAGACCTATTTTGATCTAATTTTATTGTTTGAAAGGTGTCGAGAATGTTCTTAGCTATAGTTCATGAAAATCTGTTTAGTAGTAATCAGCATTTCAACAATGTTTTTCTCTAATATTTTTTTCTTTTTCTTGAAACGTGTACAATTAAAAATGAAAACACGTGTACGTATTTGATCCGAATATTCTGCTCTTTCTCATCTCATCTCGCTCTAAAGCCCTTCAATGTACATGCAAGGCATTAAGGCTTTCCACGTTGCTGCCTTTAAAAGGACCTTTCAGGCTAATTGTGTCTTTGTGAAGCTACTCAACGGTACTTAACGGAGTGTGTTGAGGAATTTCAAAATGTTTATGCTGACTTCGTCTAGCAGTGGTGGCCAAGTGGTTAGGGCGCCTGCCTATGGTTACAATGGTCCGGTCAGGTCAGGTCAGGTTGAGGTTTAAATCCTGCCTGTGCTATATGAGTTTGTATACCAATCTGACTCATGTATGGTAGTTTTCGTGGAACACCACTGTCTTCCGGTGGAGGAAAATATGGTGAGGAACTTGTACTCTGCTGAGGCAATGGAAAACCACTCAATTACGAGTAAAATTGCCAAGATTGTCAAGATTGTCGTTCTGTGTCTTTCATTTCATATTATGACCACGACCCTCAGTCATGAAGAATTCGACTAAAGGCTGACTAAGGGGATGCCATCGAGGGGGATGCTGACTTCTCTTCTTTTTATCTAATAAATTTGTCAATAGAATAATAAATTATTTTTTGGATTTTTGAGCATCGCAGATGCAATTAGTACTAAAGTACTCTCATGTACAGTCTCATATATAGTGTGTTAGGTGACGCATGCCTAATGAGTTTCAATAGAAATCGGATATGGTGAAGATTTTCGATGTACAGGATTGAAATGCGATAGCTCAGTTGGAAGAGCAAGGTCGTATAAAGACCTGGCCGCGGGTTCAAGTCCTGCTCGCATAGAATTTTTTCACCATATCTAATTTCTATATGAGAGTACTTTATGTGAAATTAAATGTAACCATACATAAGCGATGAGTATATTTACCGCTTCGTTAGGAAATATAAACAGTGTGAAAATATCAATTTGAATACGGGTAATATTTGCACAGCTTGATGAGCTGTTTGCTTTTAAGTTCGGCTATACTACCGACCTCTTTTGAGCCCGACTGTACTACCGGCCTAATTTCATTAGTCACCTAATCCTGCGTTAGTAGGTCTTCATTTGGCTCCAATATTAGGAGTTGATCAATTTCTGGGTACTGTCTTAGTAAATAAGGAAATAATATCAGATTTGATTATATTCAGAGATAATACTTGTGAAATGATTGGCCAATACCTATTGTTATTCCTTAAAGCTTGCTTTCTCGTCTTGAGCCGATAACAGATTTCTGCATAATAATAGATTAACTTCTTCCGGCTTCCATGCTGGTCTGGGAGCGAAGAAAAACATACAAAGTGCCAGCTGCTTCTCTTCCCGCGCAAATTGTAAAAGTCAATCGAGGGAAAGGGCTTTAAACTGAGGATTCCTCCACTCATAGGCGACGGGCTAGCAACCTGTCACTATACCTGAATCTCCATTCCATCAGAGAGCCCACTATTCAGCTAAGCGTGGCCTTCGAGTCTCACGACTCTTGGCTCTGTCTACCTCGTAAGGGATAAAGACATGATTCTATGTATGTATGTAATAAATTACTAGTTGTATCATGAGAACTTGCTCCTATGAGAAAACCGGGATAAAAAATGCCTTTATCGGCGCATACCTCTATCTACCTACAACATTTTATGAAATACTGCCCAGTGGTAGAATATGAGCAGTGCTTAAGTGTGTAACAAAGAACGATCTATATTACTCCATAAGATCCATACTTACACACGGTTACAACACACACATGCAATCTTGCAATAGAACGTGATCTTAAAAAAATGTTAGATTAATCATCTATCAATAACGTACGCATTAGACCCTAAGAAATATAGGTATTATTCATCAAAAATATTCTCTCTCAAATCGCAATATTTCATTCGTGCTGTCGAAAGAAGTGGACACAATAAAGAATCTGACAAAACAAAATACTTACGAAAATCATAAAAAAATATATTTATAGATATAATATTTATTTTAAGACATTGCCTATATTAGAGATTATATAAATACGGACAAATCACAATAACAGTTTGAGCGAGCCTCAAAGTTGAAATTGGGATACTAACTCAACGATACTTTTAAAAAATGCATTATGCCTAATCATCCAAGATTCAAGTCAATCTGAAAAACATCATTTTTCATTTCGACCTGACCGGGGATCGATCCCGGGACCGCCGACACAGGGCGGGCGCTTCATAGAAACGGCGCGTCAAATATGCCTACTACTACTACATATAAAACTGTATATCTGTGAACACGTCAGTAACACGTCAATGTGTGCATTTTCATAGTCGAACGTTTTTATAATTCAATGTGAACGTCCCACGGTTACACAAGAACGGGGGAGAAGTGCGGAAGGAGCGGGGGGGTGCCATATTGCGGGAGGGGCAGGGAGTTTCCTTTCTGTACGTAGTACTAATATATTAATTCTGTGCCGCCGATGTCCGTTGACCTAATGCCACAGAAGTCGTCGAATAATAAAACTACATAGAACTTACTGGAGCATCCATGCGAAAACTGATCTGATAGAACTAAACTTACTAACTAAAGAAATCTGTGGTGCAAAATTTAAAATTAAAATACAAGCATTAGGAGGGTCGAAAGGGACGGAAAGTCTTACCGGCCGTTGGGAGATTTGCATCTAAATTTATCAATTTCCCGGGATAGTATAATTACAGTAGCGCCTACTGAAAAGTTTTTATAAAACAGTGGAGTAGCAGAGAGATAAACCGTTAACTATTGAAACCAATACTAACTTTGAAAATAAATAAAATCTTATGTTTAAAATACCTACAGAGATATTGCTTTAAAAGTTCAGGAAGAAATATTGAATCTGAACTGTCTAAAACAGATTGAGAGTTATAAAGGCTAACCGGAATAGACTCGGGTAGCTTTTCCAATAATCCGACACTGCGCGTCTTTAATAAACCCACTATTGAGATATTTAGAAGTTATCTTTTAATTTCAGATAATTTTATTTCGATAACTACTATTGACCGTATTATTGTTAGAAAATTTCACCCGACACTTTGTGTACTTATACAATACACATACATCCACCATTATTTTTCTACCCGTATACCAAATTACATCGAAATCAGTCCACGAGATTTTGCGTTATTGAGTAACAAAAATACGAACTAACTTACATCAAAATCTTTGTATTTATTTGTATGAAGTGTGATTTCAAGTTCATGAATTACCGTTTGGTCTGAGTACAGTCAGCTGCAAAAAACCATACCCCATGAGATAGGGTTCGGTGGGATAGGTCGGCCTCGTTTCTCACTGTACATCAAACATTAATTTTACTTACCTCAATATTTCAAAAATATGGACACGATTGGAAACATGTCATCCAAATATCTAAAGAACGCTCTAATTTTTAATTAAGTACCATACCCATCTTAATACCCAGCAAAGAACAGGATATTTTCCTTTCTTCAATATTTTCGTCAAAATCAGCGGTTCAAAAATAAATTCCCCGAAATAAAAGGAATACCCCAAGTTAATTGCCTCTCACAAAGGTCGTGTACTCATCGGAATAAAGAAATTGTACTCATTTATTTATGAATAAATAATTTTCTCTTATATTCAGAAAAACATTTTTCATTATAAAGTGGTTTTCTTCAAGATCAAAAATACGAACTAACTTACATCAAAATCTTTGTATTTATTTGTATGAAGTGTGATTTCAAGTTCATGAATTACCGTTTGGTCTGAGTACAGTCAGCTGCAAAAAACCATACCCCATGAGATAGGGTTCGGTGGGATAGGTCGGCCTCGTTTCTCACTGTACATCAAACATTAATTTTACTTACCTCAATATTTCAAAAATATGGACACGATTGGAAACATGTCATCCAAATATCTAAAGAACGCTCTAATTTTTAATTAAGTACCATACCCATCTTAATACCCAGCAAAGAACAGGATATTTTCCTTTCTTCAATATTTTCGTCAAAATCAGCGGTTCAAAAATAAATTCCCCGAAATAAAAGGAATACCCCAAGTTAATTGCCTCTCACAAAGGTCGTGTACTCATCGGAATAAAGAAATTGTACTCATTTATTTATGAATAAATAATTTTCTCTTATATTCAGAAAAACATTTTTCATTATAAAGTGGTTTTCTTCAAGATCAAAGACAGAGAAAAAAAACAAAAAATTATGGTCGAGGTCGAGATACGCACCTTTATTCATAATACATAAGTAGTTATTACTATAATACGTTATTATTATCTATCGTCATTGCTTTTGTGTGCTTACAAAACAGTTCCCTATCATGTTAACTAAAACAAATAAAAGAGGGGCTTACTTGACGTACCTAAACAGTTTATTTAGACACAATTTCAAGTAGCTTTCAAGTCTTGGAAGCTATGAATAAGTAATAACTACCTATTAATATTCGTAGCTTAAAAGATTATAAATACTTACTAATAAATGGAAAATTGTTCATTATTACACACTTTTACAGGATTTCAAACCAATACACATAATAATACATTACCTATGTATGGTCACAATGTTACAATCCTTAATTTTTTGGTGCAATAAAGAATCTTTACTTACTTACTTAATATATTTACGATTGAACCATCAACACCTCATAAGTTTATTTTAGAGTATCTAATAAAATATCAATAAATACATTGTATCTTTCCAGATTACGTCACAGCGTAGAGAGCCGGTGACCCAAATGCTAGGGTTTTATGGAGAGCAGCACTTACACGAATCATGGTGAGTATGTGTGGTTACGATTTGCTGAAGCTTTCAGTGCTTTGCGAATGGATTCGCTAATAGTAACTGAAATAGAAGACGTAATGGTCATCAACAAGATGGCGGCGGGACCGCGAACAAAATGGCGGGTTAATTTTGAGAAGTTTCTATGTGGTTGGCGACATATTACAGTCGATAGAGATATATGGGAGAAAAAAGGGAAAACCTTTGCCCAGCAGTGTGATGCACCAACAGGCTAATAAAAAAATCAAAATCAAAAACAGCGAGGCTCTTGTCGGTAGAGTTCCTTCCATTTTTCTCTTACCATTGTTGACTCTTTTCGACGCACATTTTTTTATTTGCTTCCTTTTCTGTTTCTCTGTCAGATCACTGCTCTTTTTCCTTTTACCTTTCCTTCGTTACTTTAATTTGGGTTTTAGGATTTTGCTCTTTAGAAACTGATGATATAAGACATTGAATAGGTTATTTGAGTAGGTTAACGGGCAGTTATATTGATAACATTAGCGAATATTTCAAAATATGCGACATATCATCGTACATATAGGCTGTAAGTTTGACCTTATATACAGGGTTACTTGTAAAACATCAATGACCTCTCTAGGGGTGAAAGTACTCATGAATATGAGCAACTTTTTGTATGGGACCGACTCTGAAATCTCAAAAAAAAAATCAGCTGTTCCATACATTTTGGCCGAGTAGGTATTGTAAAATGTATGGAACAGCTGATTTTTTTTTTGAGATTTCAGAGTCGGTCCCATACAAAAAGTTGCTCATATTCATGAGTACTTTCACCCCTAGAGAGGTTATTGATGTTTTACAAGTAACCCTGTATATTGTTAGCATTTCCAATGAATACACGAAACTACGAGTATATTCGTTTTCAAACACGCACTCATTAATTTTTCCCGAAGGTTGTTCACCCCGTTTGACATTGAACTCTATAAATATGTTATAACTTGGAATGCCCTACACCCACACATTATAAATATTTTTCTATATTTTGTACGTAATTCTCCACTTACTTGTATAAGGTCAATAAACTGGAATTCTTTCACTATAATAGCAAAAATTGACTGTATTTAGTGGCTGTGGTCGCGGGATGCGCATGGATGCGGGCAGCGCAGGACCGGTCGTTGTGGAAATCCTTGGGGGAGGCCTTTGTCCAGCAGTGGACGTCTTTCGGCTGAGAGAGAGAGAGAGTGGCTTTGGATCAAATTCTTTACTTGTTAAAAACTTTTACATGTTTATTTATTATTATTTATTTAAACTTTATTGCACAAAATACATGTATAAAGTACAATGGAAAAGCATTCTACCAGTCTACCTTAGGGTCATGCAGAGAACATTAAGTGGGAACATTAAGTTTTCCTAATATAGGTAGTTACTCGTAAATACATAACATAAATCAATAAATCTATATATGAGTACCTATATAAAATTCTACCAATACTGATTGACGGACAGACAACGCATAACCAAAACTAGGGGAGCACTAAGAGAAGATTTTCCGAAATTTCCACGGAACCCGGACCCATAAAAATATAATGAAAATACTCAAATCAAAAATAAATATTTGAGAAATAAAAAATAACCTGATCGATATCTATATATATATATAACTCAAAGGTGACTGACTGACTGACTGACATAGTGATCTATCAACGCAAGCCCAAACCACTGGACGGTTCGGGCTGAAATTTGGCATGCAGGTAGATGTTATGACGTAGGCATCCGCTAAGAAAGGATTAACGCGAGCGAAGCAGCGGGCACCAGCCAGTTATAAAAATATTTTTTTGTAAGTAAAAACTTAGTAGTAAAGTAGTATGTGAACAGCTAATTATTAAAAATAAAAAACACGACTGACAAGTTTTTACTTAAAAAATACATATAAACATATAAGTTATATACATTTTTGAAATCGCCTTTTAAAGCCCTTTAATTTGATACCCCACTCGATAAGATTGATCAAATTTTATTTTTTTGGTCTGCTATTTATCGCATATATAATCCGCCATTTTGTTTGTATGATGACGTCATATAGCCTATGTCACTCGGAGGAATGCAAAGAATCTAATAATACCTCTCACATCAAAATCTGTTAAGCCGTTCAGGACTTATGGTGGAATAAAGAAACTTACATACATACATACATGAACCCTGAAAACATAACACTCCTTTTTTGGTCAGTCGTTTAAAAATAGGCTTATGATGCATATCTGTATAACGGTACAAAGTGATAAAAACAAACTAGAAATAACTAAATTTTTCGGCCACCGACAGCAGAAATGGGCCAGATGCCATTGTCATGCTCGCTGTTCATACACCATGCAAACAACATAATTTTGTTGACTTCAATGCCTTTTCACGTGGAACGATAATGATGGCACTTATACCATCTAAACACATGGCACTATTATTTTTAAATATTAAAAATATAAATATTGTGTAATGTAAAAAAAAGTAAATAATGCACAAAAAGTACATAAAGCATTATTTGTACAAGAAAATTACTGACAACTAATTAATTTTTAGAGATATTCCGCCTTTCATAAAAAAATAAAAACATACTTGTATGTAAAAAAATGTTTTTCAGTGCTTAGTGAAATAGCTAGGCCGACCGAACTATTGAACTCAAAGTCAATTTTATTGTACAAAGGAACATTGGATTGAACTATGTTTGGAACATTGAACTTTTGTAAATATTATAATTTAATTACATGAAATAGAAAGGTAAAGCAATAGTAAAGGTACAAGAAAAAGCCAGGAACATAACTCTCTTTTTTTGACATTTAACGTTATATTAACATTTACAGGCTAAATTTTTGCTAATATTTGTTGGAGTGATACTATTCTTCGCAGAGAAAATTTGGGAATTCCCATGAGGGTAAATCTAGTTATAAAATTTCAAACCAAATTTTATGCGAATAAACAATTCTATTCAAATATTTACAGTTAAATAAATAAAGGTTTTCTGCTGAATGTTAATTAATTAACCAATTCTTCATTTAAATTAACTCTTCATGCGGGGAGTCCCGCGAGGTTTGCCTTTTAGTATCTAAATCTAATTGATTTGTTACGCAGTTCGGGTTGGTTTAGGGATTAGAAACTATACATGTGAACATACTATATATATTATAAATATACTTGCTGCGCCCCGGAACTCGGCTTCTGTGAAAATTTCGGCATAAAAAGTACCATATTATGAGCTATTCTAAGTCTTTCTTTCTTTCTTATCGAGTGTGTTATTACTAACACTGGTGTCAGATTTTATTCAAGTCGCCTAAAGGCATCTGATTTTTACGACTATCGATATCTAGTGGCAGTAGCCGTATACACAATAGTAAACTAAATAGTCAGCCAATGTGCAGGTTTCCTCACAATGTTTTCCTTCACCGGAAGCAGGTGGTGGTCTATGAGAAAACTACCAAGGCCAAGTACTACTATTCCAAGTTATAGAGCTTTGATTTTCCGTGATTGATAAAAAAAACTCCAAACATCCTCGTATTTTGATCGACATGATATGGACGTGATGTCTAAAAATTCTATTAAGCTGACTGAAATTAGATGTTAGACTTAGGTATACCTACCACCGATTAGGTATAGTAACAATCTGAAGCTTAGGTACATTCTACTATATATTACTCATGTAGACGACATATGTTGTAAAGTGACGTCTTTGGAGAAAATGCTTCAGTAGAGTTTGTTGCGCCGCCTTTTCTCCACTTACGCTTTGGAGGCGGTGGTAACCTTAGCTTTAACTAATTGTATGACGTCAACTAACTAAACAACAAGAATATGACGATTTAAAAGTGCTATTTTTAAGCCTATTTAAATAAAAACAATTGACTTTGACACCTAATGGTTCCCAAGATACAGGGTTTTCCCAGTTTGGGAACCAACGTTTAATACTTTTGTAGTAGCATATTTTGATAATAAACGATTTTTTTTTTTCATATAGCATCCTTGGGTCCTTTTGTTACAACAATAAAACAAAACAAAAAAAAAAAACCTAAGTTCTCAAGTTATTCCAGTCTCTCTTTTTTCAATATTATGAGGATAATAGGTATGTCTTCCGCATGATATACTATCATATATAGATCCAATATGAAACAAGCGAAGCACAGATCAACATTTAGATTGTATAATATATTGTCATAACGATATACATTTGTGTATATTCATACACGCTTATAAAGGGGAGTTTATCCCCGATACACTCACGGTCGAAAATGTTACAATATTTATAATATCCTCATCCTCCTTTAGTAGTATTCCTCATGACTGAGGGTCGTGGTCATTATATGGAATGAAACACACACAACGACTATCTTGGCAATGTTAATAGAGTGGTTTTGCCATTGCCTTCTCCATTTCACACACTATTTGATAATCATTCACCAGAGTGCAGGTTTACTTACGATGTTTTTCTTCACCGGAAGCAAGTGGTGGTCGATGAAAACTAAAATAGGTTTACATGAGTCAGATTGGTACACAAACTTACATAGCACGGGCAAGATTCGAACCTGGGACCTTTGCGGCCACAGGGGAGCGCCCTACCACTCGGCCACCACCGCTTCATTTATAATATAACATAACACTAAGAAATAAATTGGCACCAACACAAAACTTAAGAGGATTTCAAGGAAGTAGAGAAGAAGAATCATTGCCCAAATAGAGATAATTTACAAAGCTCCCATTACGTTAAAAAAAATCTATAGATATCTATAAAGACTACATTTTTGTTTAGAGGAACTCAACTTTTCCCATTGGTAGCACTTGTAATTCAGTTAACAACCACTTATGTCGTTAACTGTACGTCGTTTGAAAATATAATGAACGCTGGTTTGACGTAAATTGAAAATGAAGGAGGCTTCCATTCGAGGAAATATGAAGCTCGTCTGAAATGTTTGTAAAAGATTCATTTCAAGGATTTATATTTCGCATTTTTGATTAACCTTTTAGATTTTATTTTTAAGTTTAACATTACATTACATAGACCAGTAACTTATCACTTTGATAGGTGTATTTTTTTTAGATGATTACTTACAATCTTTTGACGATAGAAGTAATTATATAAGCTTTTATTTGCATAGGATAATTTGTATCCCAAAATTTCCATGAGAGCGGAGCCCCGAGACATTGTTAGTAATTAATGATGACTTACTTACCTGCTTACTTTCTTCGATGGCTTGACGACTCAAAGAGGATCTTGGCCTCCGATATCCGATGTTTCCACTCCTTCCTGTTCTGATGAAGTCCTAAAACACGGATAATCTCCAAAAATGCGTGATCAATTATGACTAGGTAAGGTTTAGAAATGAAATCTACACAAGTTTACGATAGGCGTATCGAAAATAATCCGACAAAATCAATAAACCCTTTCGGATACAATAGCCGATACCCGTCGACGTGGACTCTGAAATGTCAAGATTATCTGACGGGCAGTAATTGAAAATTCGGGAACTGACATTTTTCGAAACCGGGATCTCCTCGGTCGAAAATTTCTGTTTGCTTTTGTGTTCGACGTGTAGCGTAAAATTTCGAGTCAAATGAAAAAAAAAATGTATAGTTAAGTAATGTTTTAATGTATTTGTGGGGATCTTTAATCTACAATAACCATTTTTATATGGTTTAACCGATTAAGAAGTGTGAGGTGTCATTAGAATTAATATTAGGTACCTCAAGAAATCTAACAAGTAACTTATGAATCATTTTACACCTCACAAAGAGGAACTTATTTTTTCAAAGTTATTTTTATCAATCTATTAATGTCCCATTGCTGGGCAAGAGCCTCCCCTAATGCTCTCCACTCATCTCTGTCCTCCTCCATCAGTAAATTTACGTATACTTATTTTTTTTTCCAAATGTTCTTTATTTTGAGCTAAGTCAGCTTTACATACCCAAGATAAATTAATAAGAAACAAATACTTTTATCTTTTTAACAATATTTCCATTGATATCATATGAAAAAAAATTGCCTTTTATTGAAAACGACAATTGTGTCTTGGGTTCATAAATAAAATATTCCGGGAGACGTATTCACTTAATAACTTATTTTGATCCGGTTACCCGGGGGGAAATTTCTCATGTTATAAGAAAATTATGTGAAATTGATTCTTACATACGATGGTAACTTGGTTTAGATTCGTACTCTATCCTAATAAATACTCAATACAAGGTGTAACAGAAAGGGATACAAAGTGGAAAGATTGGTTACAGTGGGTAGATCGTTTATTTGAAGTTTCAGATTATTTTTAGTGTAAAAAATAAATGATAAAACGAAATATAGATAGATATATAAATATATAATATAAATATATATTGAACAAGCAACACCTCCACACACCAACCTATGAACTCTCTGCTCAACCCTAAGGTTGACTGTTGTTAGACATTGCTTTTAGCATTAAGTCCACCTTTTGTACTGTGCTTCTATGTAGGTGTGTACAATAAAATTTAAATAAATAAAACACCGACCAAAACAGATGCATAATCACTTTAGATTTTTATTTTCGTAACTTTTTATGATATCTGTGCATTTGAAACATTTTGCTTTGGGTAGA
Organism: Ephestia elutella; assembly: GCA_018467065.1. Taxonomy (NCBI): domain Eukaryota; kingdom Metazoa; phylum Arthropoda; class Insecta; order Lepidoptera; family Pyralidae; genus Ephestia; species Ephestia elutella. Next base: position 4,344,571 of record CM031569.1, read on the forward strand.
GAATTTTTAAGTTGTTTGTATGGAGTGAAACTAAATTTATTTAATATATTCGAGCCTCATCCAATATACGAAAAGAAAGTCCATATACCCTAAAAGAATTTTCCTATACAAAAATCCGTACAGTATTTTTTCTGTGTGTTCCGTTCTCTCATATAATATTAGTAGCAGTAAGATTTAATGGTACAGACTACATGATATAGCTCCAACATACGAAGTATTGCCACAATTCCTAATTTCCAACCCACATACTTTTATCCCAATATCCTGAGGGGAAACTCGAATTTACTGCATCCACAATTCCTACACAACCTGTAACATCATTCATTCTTACCGCATACCTTATAAGCTAGGCAATAAAGTTTAATATTGCATTATTCTCGATCTCATTTCGCCGACGTGCATGTGAACGAAATACGATTTTAATGAGAACCCATCCATTGCAGTTGGTGTGCACATGTCGGCACGTTTATGCAGAATTTACTAGAATGTATGATATCTTTAGTAACATTGTAGAGGCAATTTTCCACTACCTACTCGAACTTTGTCATAAAACAAGTTATTTTTGCATTACTTATCATTGATGCCAAACATTACTTGCAAGTATACCACAATATCCAAGGCTATACACATGAACTCTCTGCTCAACCCTAAGGTTTGACTGTCAGACAATGCTTTTAGCATTAAGGCCACCTTTTGTACTATACTTTTGTATGTGTATACAATAAAGTTTAAATATATAAATATACTACCAAAGATCTAGATCTTCAATCAGATCAATCTTGTAGTTCGATCGGAGTTACAATTTACATCTACTTAACAATCGACATCTTAGATGCTTCTGAATGATTGTTCATTGCTGACCAACCCTCAGACCAACTAGTTTGTCCGTGGATAAAATTAGTTTTTATTTATGCTTTTCGGACCAACTACGAGTTGGTCGGTGGGTCATGTATTAGGTATGTTAAATAAAATAAAAAAAAGTTTTAATTGACCAATCCTTTAAAAATAAGGCTTAAAATAGTACAGTCGCATTCTAACGGGTCCATCGCTCAACCAACTACCATCGAACTAGCCATTCGACTGGCAGATGGCATCGCGAAGACCCGCCGTTAGTTAGATAATCTAACTTACCTAACAATATTCAGCAACAGTATATAATACCACTGTGTACTTGAAAATACCTAACCTCATTAAAACACCCTCATTCGTGTGCTTCGCTCGGATGCCTTCGATCAATCAAATCTGAGGAAGGCTTTAAAGAAGTTATTAGAATCTCGTGTTTTGCCACTTATACATAAACTCCATTTATTCTTACCAGTCCTATCATGTAAACAATCTTACCATGTCTTTTTATGATTTTACAACAATATAAATTGAAATAGACTTTTTAGGAAATTACTTTCGTGGTTAATAAATGTTTTACTTTAGAATGTTTAGGTTTGAACTAATATTTGATTTATTTTCAACAAAATTCAACAAAAAGTACTGTGAAGATTGTTTACATGATAGGACTGGTAAGAATAAATGGAGTTTACCTGATATGAATGCAGTAAATATTACATAGTCGACATGTTCTTTAATATCTTTACAAAGTCAATCTCGAAAGTTATTACAAGAGTTACATTTAAAAATTTTGGATTCGGATTTTCCCTTAACCTTCTAGGATTCCGTACCTTATATAGTTTCCGTTGTTCCCATTGTTTGTATTTTTAACAAAGTGCTTTTCCATTGATATAAAAAACATTGAAAATTTCACTCTAAGACATCTTAGAAAATTCGCGACTATTGAGTTATTAATAAGGTCTATTTGAAGGTTATATTGACTATTGAGTACTTGTTGACCAAGAATAGGGTTTTGGATTTAGGGTCAAAAATTTTAAATTGGAATTCGTACACCTACTCAAACTAGCTAAGTTAAAAAATGGACTAACGCTATCTAAAAAAATAGAACCAGAATTCAAACATTGCATGGATTGGCTCCATTGACTTTTTATTGGAGAGACGGACGTTCCAATAGATAGAGGAAAACCAAGTGTTGCTCCCTTTAAAAGGGAGGTCGTTTTAAAAGCGAATGAATAGCCTCTGTGGTTAGCTGGGGGAAAAACATGTCTTACCACTCGACATTGCTGCGATTTTCCTCCTTTAGTAAAGAGAGATAAAATAATATAGGTAGAAGACGAGAAATTAGGGGAGACTTTTTCAGACTATTTTTTTTCTCGAGTTTTGTCTGGATACCTTACCTATTTAATTTTGTCTTGAATTTGATTGCAAAAATAAATTCCTAGCAATACTCAATGTGTTAGAAGAAATAGCGAATTGCGATTTCTATTTCTAGAAAGCGATAGGCTCTTTTCTTCTTTTACAATAAAGTATTTTTGATTTTGATTTCATTTTGACCAAATATAATAATTTTCAATCTTTCCGAAGGGAAGAAATCGAGTCACTATCACTATAATTAAAACTAAATTTCGAACAAAGTAAGTCATTACATAAAGTTAGTATTACTCTAAGGTAGGTTTTCTCTAGCAGTGGACGTCTTTAGGCTGAGAGAGAGAAAGAGAGAGGTTATATTATTACTCTAAAGTCATATCAATAATGACTATAATATTAAAGCAAAACACAGTTGCAACTACGTCGATGTAAATATAGTGAGTAACAATCAGGTACCATTGTGTTTTTCCGCGGTTGCATGCAAAATAAAGGGAAAATTCGAGGTTCACATGCATTGTGGCCGTAATTTCATATTTTTACTGCACTGTGTAACCAGAGAATGCGGTCATGATTTCTGCAGTATAGATCCAAGGACTATACAGGGTGAATTTAAAAACATTGGCATAATTTCTGCTTTTTGTATGGGACCGACTCTGAAAACAGCTGTTAGCATACTACTTAATTAGAGATTTGAGTGCGTTTGACCTCAATCTTGCCCGATGGGAAGCAAAGATGAGGTTTAGGGTGATACACGCAAACTTAAAATATGCCTATTCACTCTTGCCTTGAAAATCCCTAAATTATATTTGTCGGGAAATAGCGACGCGGGGAGAGAATTGAAAGAACTACTTCACAATAACTACTTACCCAAAATGTTTTGAGATATCATAGCCGGTCCCATACAAAAAGTTGCTCATATATTCATAAGTACTTTTTACCAGTAAAAATTTTTCCGAAGTTTCTTTAAAACCCTGTATATAAGGTTTTTCATGAAGAGCGGTTGAACTTTAAATGGAACAAAACACCATGTTTAGTTTCTTGACACCGCAACAATATAATTTGCTTTTGATAACAAAATATGGAAAATAATTTCAGTCATTAGACTGTCTTGATTCCGCTGTAGGAGACGTATTCTGGTAGACAATTTTTGATGTGTTTATTCAATTTGTTCATTAGACGAGTAGTCCGCGTTAGATCCCGCTTTTGACAATCCAGCGGGATGGTTGGCGGAATGGAATATTTTTTTTTAATTTTCTTCCGTCCGAAGATCCCCCTGCCAAATAAAGTACAGTCGGACGAAAATTGTTTGACATTTTTCTCTTTAGTCGTATTTCCTCATGACTGAGGGTCGTGGTCATTATATGGAATGAAACACACACAACGACTCTCTTGGAAATTTTTAATGGAGTGGTTTGCCATTGCCTTCTCCATTTTACACACTAGCTGATAATCATCAACCAGAGTGCAGGTTTCCTCACGATGTTTTCCTTCTCCGTTTGACATTTAGGCAAGTTATTTACCAGCGGTAAGATGATAACTTATTATATTTTAATTTGTTTCAGAGTCTAATGGCAATAATAAAGTTTGGCTACACGCTGGTGGTGGTCACTCTCCTGCTGATGATATGGGCTTCCTTGTCAAGAGCAATCGAAGTGAGTAATTATCAGATTTATTTATATACTAGCCGCGCCCCGGGGCTTCGCTCCCGTGGGATCTTCGGAATAAAAAGTAACCTGTGTGCTATTGTCGATATTTTTCTACCCGTGTACCAAATTTCGTCAAAACCCGTCCAGTAGATTTTGCGTGATTGAGTAACAAACATCCTCACGAACTCACAAATAATATTAGTAGGATTTACATCTCTTACATCTACCATTATGAAATTCTTGGTTTTTTCTTTCTATTATCTAAAACTGGCTGTCTAATAGAGTTTTTATTCTGTCATTCTGTGTAAATTGAGTGTAACTATATCATTATTGATTCATTTCCCTTTTTCCCCACTGCTCAACTAACTGCTCGCTCAATTCAGTTGAGCAAATTGAGCAGTTGGTAAATTGTATGTTTTTGCCTGAAAACCAGCAGACCTTATTTTCTAATAGCTACTACATATAGGTATATATTTTCAATCTAAGTAATTTCTTGGATATGTGTTGCTTTTTTATTATCATCGCAATTGTCTTCAGATAATGGTTATTATTTAAATTCCTCACCATTACAATACGAAAGCAAAACAATAGTCAATAAAAAAATATATTTTGCATTTGTCTATATCATGGCAATTGAATTCTTCAATATTGAAAAGAATACATTTGGTCCAACATCAGTGCCTCATGAACAAAGAATTGCATAATACTTTACTACTGCGGCGCAGCGACCCGAAGTGGATCTTGGCCTCCGTCACGAAAAGACGCCATTTTTTGCGGTCTTGCACTAACAATAATAAGAGAACTTCATAAAAAAGAATAGAAAGAATTGGATATACAAAACAAAATTAATTTAAACTCCATAAATTACGCAATAAATCTATGTCAGAATTTACACAATAAATAAATATTATTATTCATGGCTCCAGGCTGAGCTTGTCGTCATTTAGACGGACATCCTAATTTTTATAAAAGTTTATATGTTACGATTTTGTATTATAAGTGGTTTGTCGAATAAAAAAAAATCTTTCATTTTCGGACCTTCACCCATAATCGGCTAGTATGTATGAAGAGAGTAATGAGTGTAGAGGTAACGAGAGAGATCTATAAGGATCGTAGCAAGTGGATATCGCTAGTCTCTGCCTACCCCCACACGGGAAAAAGGCGTGATAATATGTATGTAATAGCTGCGCCCCGGGGCTTCGCTCCCGTGGGAATTTCAGACTAAAAAGTACCCTATGTGTTATTCCCGTATTTTTCTACCCGTATACCAAAATTTCATCGAATCCGTCCAGTAAATTTTGCGTGATTGCATGAGTAACAAAGATTCTCACAAAATCACATCCAAACTTTCGCATTTATAACATTAGTAGAATGACTTTTTCTTTCTTTCTTCAGCTACACGTAGACACTGGCCATCCGCCATGCCTGTTCCAAGCATTATGCACCTGCTCGAAGCCTGCCGGAGACCTGGGCATCGTGACCTGCACCAACGTGCCTCTGCTCAAGATCCCCTCTACCGTCAACAGCTCCAAGGTGTACATGCTGCAGCTCACAGGGAACAAGATTAGGGATCTGGAGCCGCAGTTCTTTCAAGCTACACAAGGTAAAAACAACATTCAATAAGTAACGAATAGTAATACGGGCCACCCGCCATGCCTGTTCCAAGCGTTATGCACCTGCTCGAAACCTGCCGGAGACCTGGGCATCGTGACCTGCACCAACGTGCCTCTGCTCAAGATCCCCTCTACCGTCAACAGCTCCAAGGTCTACATGCTGCAGCTCACAGGGAACAAGATTAGGGATCTGGAGCCGCAGTTCTTTCAAGCTACACAAGGTAGAAATAACATTCAAGAAGAATATCCTTAGTACATGATTAGACTTATCCGAGTATCCTTAGTAAGCGAGCCTAAAAATTTGCCAGCCTGATTTAGAAATTATATTATTTTTTAATATACTCTAATAAGATTTTTTTCCTTTGTGGTTAAGATTATAAATTAAGCAGACTTGATGCCAGGAGTTTAATATTCAAGTTTAGGGTCATTCATTGAGAATATTTTAATCATTAAACTGAGTTATTTTAAGGGTTTTGAAAATATTATGAGCACACATACAATACCATACAAGAGTAAATATGACTTTACTTATAATTATAACTAGCTAAAATTATTTAATTATAAAAAATGTTCTATTTTCTTCTTCAACATTATTTTTTCTTTTGAAAAGTAATTCAAAGAACCTTACTAGGAATTAATGGAGTCGCCTAATCAAAAGCAAATTTATTTCAAACATGAATTTACTTGAAATGTTTGCGTAACGCAAAGAAAATCAGGAGGGAAAAGTCATTGGAAGTTTTCTTGGAAAACTCTTCAATCATAAAGTGTAGGAACTTTATACTATTTACGTTTCGTGACATTGTGTATTTTAGGAAAAGTTTTTATTAGTCTTACGCGTAAAATAAATATCTTAACTCACCAATAGGGTAAATGTTAAAAAAATATATCGGAGCATCGCGTTATTTTACTGTTTAATGCTGTACCAAAAAATAATACCAAATTCGTAAATGATAAAATGTTTACTCTAATTTGATTACAGTCTAATTGCGACCGACTGAACCGAATCGAAAATTTGTGTCTAACCTCCTTTTATTTTTACCAGTCCTTTCATGTAAACAATCTTACCATGTCTTTTTATGATTTTACAACAATATAAATTAAAATAGACTTTTTAGGAAATTACTTTCGTGATCAATAAATGTTTTACTTTAGAATGTTTAGGTTTGAACTAATATTTGATTTATTTTCAACAAAATTTAAAAAGTACTGTAAAGATTGTTTTCATGATAGGACTGGTAAGAATAAATGGAGAAAAACATTTGTTGTAATTATTTCTTACTCAATTTTTTCTTGCCCGAATAAAGTATTCCTCCTAGAACATCAATTCCTGATCATTAATTGATGATATCCATGAGAAATCTACTACTGAACATAGGCATCTCAAAATATAAAGCTTAACAAATATTTAATACAATTCCAGGACTATACCGTCTAGCAATAAACAGGAATCCCTTAGAGACGATCCACGAGGAAGCCTTCTACGGATTGGAGAAGTCACTATGGGAGTTGGAACTGAGGGAGGACAGGCTGACGACTGTGCCGAGCAGGTCGCTGAGGTATTTGCAGAAATTGCGAACGCTAGATTTGACAGGTAATGTACAATTCTCATAGACACTATAATACGAATAACAATAGGCAAGTTAAAAGACCCGCCACTAGGGTAACGGTTTGCTGAAACTATATATCGTAGAGTAAAGCGTGATTATGCATAGAATTTGAGACAACGACAAATTATTTCCTTTTTGATGTAAATATATTGGCAGTAAAATAGACTCAAATGCCGTGGCGGAGAATGGTGTAATCGTAGATCATAGAAAAAGAGCCATTGAAGGCCAAGTTTCAATATAGAATTGCTGATTTCTGATTTCATCGATGCTCAGATGTTTTATGCTCTGATGTTTTTACATCTGCCGGGCGTCCCATGGAGCTTTTTCATGATTATACTAGAAGATCTGTCATAACATTGAAGGCATATTTTATCTACAAAATATAAAATACTTAACTATGGCACTTTTCGATTCCAGGCAATGAAATAACAGAAGTGACAGGCGAGAACTGGAGTGGATTGGAGAACACTTTGCAAGTTTTGCTCCTCGGAGACAACTCCATAGCGAATCTGCCTCTGGATGCTTTCTCTGGACTGCCCATGTTGGATACCCTGGACCTACATGGGAACCATCTGCAGATCATTGATGGTGGAGTGTTCAGAGATGGCATGAGGAGGCTCAACAGGGTAAGATTATGCGAAGTTATTATTGGAAATATTTTAAAACATTATTATGAGTTAATTTGTGAGGTTTATCTTTTTTCTTTCTTCCTATTTTAACGTACAGTCAGATGCAGAGAAACCAGACCCTACTGAAATAGGACTCTGAGAGATAGTCAGGGCCAGGTTCGTCTGATCTGTGTGTACTTCTCACTTGTGTTTAGTATCATTCCTCGTGAAATGTAACACACACGACTTCAGGGTTTTGCCTTTTGCCTTCTCCATTTCACACACTAAATGATAGATAAATCATTGACTTCTGTGTCTCTTTTATGTTAAAGAGGTACTGATGATGTATTTCTTTTTATACATACAGTACCTGATCATGGTAATTTTTTATATTTCCAGTTACTTCTAAACGACAATCAACTATCATACATTCCGTATGAGGAGTTATCGCCCCTACGCCAGTTGAGATTTCTGGATCTATCCAACAACGTGATCAAGCAAGTTCCACCAGTCCACGAGGTGAACGGGGTCAGACTGTCACTGGATTCCTTAAAGTGAGTTCGTGTATCGTCAATAAATCACATTGACATTTTTGTCAAATTACTTTCTAACTTCTAAGGCATTTTGAATTTATAAGTCATCATAATCATTACCTGTCTGACTTTATCTCATTATTTGGAATCAAGATAGAGTAGAAGTATTTATTATATACCTATTTATTCTGATGTCTCGATCCAAGAAGACTTTTGTTTCTTTGTTTGTATTAGTCTAAAAATAATATTTTTATATTTCAGACTAGACTACAATCTCATCAGGATACTCCATCCTACGTCTTTCAAATACTTCAACGTCCTAAACTCGACGACTTTGGATGGCAATCCCATCTATTCAATAAGAGTAAGTCTATGAATTTGTAGTAGTACCTCTCTCTCTCATCCTAGTATATATTTTGTATAATTCATTTATTTATATTCATATATATTTTTGTATAATTGTATGTATAATACTGTCTATATGTATTATATGTAGTATATTTTTCTTCTTATATTATATGTGTTGTTTTTATCTGTTATTTATCTCTATTAGCTATTTTCTTTTCTTTTTAGTACACGCCAATGCCTCTTTTTTTTCCCTTTTTTCTTTCGCGGGTCTACTGGAAGAAATTTCTATAGAAATTTCTATAGAAATAAGTAGAACCTTTGTACTTAGTTTTCCTATGTTTTATGTTTCCTTTGTATGTGTTTGTTGTGTACAAAAATTAATAAATAAATAAATAATAATAAATAGTAGTGTAGTACTTAGAAGTATTTGCGAAGTTTTTGGTACAGTTTATTGACGACGACTAATAGGGACGTGTACACAAAAGAATCAATTAAGTACTAGTTTGAAAAATGGAAACTATTTATCTGTACAATAATTCTTTCCGTGTATCAGGTAATAAATACACTTAAAATTAAAGTTTCGTAATCAATTTCCAGGAAGATGCATTCAGAAACGCTAAGATCAAATCCCTGTCTCTTCGAGACTGTGGTCTATCGGACCTTTCTCCAGCAGCCTTTGCTGGTCTCGAGAACAGCCTTCAGAGCCTTGACTTGTCTGAGAATAACCTAACAGCGATATCCAAATTTATGCTGAACAAGCTGGACTCGCTAAGGTTCTTGAATTTGAGAGAGAATAGGGTAAGTCTTTAGGATAAGAATACTGTGAATATTGTTGTGTGTGTGAATACTGTTGTGTTTGTCGGTGGATTTTCAATGAAATTTTATACTTAAACAGTACCGAATTGCGCTTATAATTTTTCGCAAAGGAGTAAAGACTGAACTGAGAAAGTTCAAATCGGGTTCTATTTATAATCATTCAAAATTTGTTTGGTCATCTAGTATTTGGCAGCTTAATCATGTATTAATAATATTACATATGTTTTCAGGTTGACATCAACTTGTTGACGTCAAACATACCATCAGAATACTCACAGTCCGGTTTCAACAACTTCCAATACAAGCTTTTCTCTCTGGATATTAGTGGCACTTCACCCATGGAAATGAGTTTGCAAGATTTCAGAAGGTATATTTTGACCACAAATTTAGAACGATGTGGCGTTAGTGTTAATCGCGTTTAAATAATTATGAGAACAAGAGCAAAACTTAATTAATCTTTCCTTAGTAGTAATCAAGTGCTACCGTAATGGTGGCAAAAGACATCAGCATTTCAAAATAATTAACACCTACTTTTTAATTTTTTTACCATTATCCATAATATGAAGTAATATCATTTTCAGAATGAGATCACTTCGAGTTCTCTCGCTAAGCAAGCTGATCAGGCAAAGCATAAGGGCAGAAGACTTTTTAGATTTTGGCACCGAAATAGAAGAATTAAAGATTATCGGAAGCACTATCCTCAGAATAGATACCAGTGCCTTCCAGCACGTCAGAACTATCAAGTCATTGGATCTATCGGAGAATAATATAGAATTTATCGACCCGTTCGCTTTTGCTGAAGTAAGACAATGTTTGAATGTTAAAGCTACATATTTCAACACTACATATATAATATTCACTAAACTTGGTTATTATGTTAAAATTGCTAAATATTCACTTTCCGCAGAAGGACAGTTAAATAATCATAAATTTTATAAATATAAATATTTGTAACGTCAACAATATAGAACTAAAAGAAATAATTTATTTTCCAGTTACACAGCCTAACAACATTAAAGATGGCGAATGGCCTGGCGGACACAGTATGGATCCTACCGTTCGAACCACTGAAGGCGCTCATAGAGCTCCAGCACTTGGACCTCAGCAATAACAAACTGAAGAACGTTCCAGACACGTCCTTCCATTTCTTGTTCAAATTGAAGAGCTTGAATCTACAGGACAATGATATTGAACATTTTTCTAAAGGAACCCTACAAGTATGTTTAGTTTTAAGCATTTTTTATTATTATTGTTTATCTTATCTTCACGATATGTTTTATACTTATGTAGATAGAACAATCTTCAATCAATCCCTTTTAGTCTGTCGTTTTTTGTTGTTACTACCTATCTTAATTTGTCTTTGATCACATTTGTTCAATTTTATCAATTCATTTCTGATATCTATGATTTCTTATTAAATTTTAACTAACAATAAATGTTTATTTCAGTTCGATATCCATGGTCAGTTTGAAAGTATCTGCTTGTCTCACAATAGAATGAGGCAGGTTGAAATGCACACATTTGTAGATTTGAAAGAATTGCAAGAAATCGCAATAGAGGACAATTTGATTGAGACAATCCAGAGAAGGGCATTCACTGGCCTTGATAACCTCGAAAAGATAAATTTGAGAGGTAACAGGATCTACGGTATCAGTGAGGAGGCGTTCCAAAATATACCGGCTCTTAAAGAGTAAGTTAAATCTGTGGTTACAAAATATTAAACTTTACAACTAAATCTTTACAACTTTGAAAACTTATATTGTTAGATTATGCAGTTTGGTGATTGCAAATAATTGTTAGATAAAAGAAATTATAGCTCATTGCCTATCATTTAACCTGTCCCGTGTGTATAATTAAAACATAAACTTGAATGAGATTGAGAAATACATTAGTATTTCATTTATAGAAATACATCAAAAATTATATTTTTCATGGAATCTGATTCTTTTTAAGTAAGTTGATGTTAATACCACTTATTTCAGATTGGACATCTCCTTCAACAATCTTGACACGTTCAAATTCTCCATCTTTGATCAAGTAGGTTCGGCCACCTCCCTGAAAGTCAACGCATCTTACAATAGAATCGTGACTCTTACCGATTCCAATGCTCCTAACTTCTTCACCAACAACTTCTATCCCCCCAAGGCTCAGAGTAAGAACCCTTACTTTGATCGTATAGGTATATTACTTTTTTTTTATTTTGTGTTTTTTGTTGTGACTAATTTCGTCGTGTTCACTGTAGATCATCAAGTTATTTTTACTTTTGGTTGTGGTGTATATTATTGATTGTAGTTTTTCACTTACATGTGAAGAAATCATTAGTGCTTTAATTTTAACACATTCATTGCAGCAAAAAACGTCAAATTTCATTTTTATTTTATTTGTGTTTATTTATTTCACTTTATACTATTATTTGTTTTGCTTTCTAACACAGGCATGGTTTCTGAGGATGAATTTGAAGCGGAAAAAGGTGACTGGTTTTTTTAGCTATGTATTTGCTTATGAAAAATATTTAACTTTACTTACTTAGTACCTATTATAGGTAATGATAGTAACTAATGCTTTGTATTTAAAATGTTTCAGGTTTGAGTACAGTATCTGTCAATATCAGAGTGTTGGATTTCTCTCACAACAATATTACCTACATCGCTCCTTTTTACTTTAGGTATGAATTTTGCTTTTAATCATTAATTATGTGTACTTTATTGGCCGAGCGAGCGAAGCGAGCGAGGGCTATAATTCAAGTTGGGGCGAAAACAACATTGTATGATGTATGTATGTAAGAATGTATGTATGTATGTTTGTTCCGCTATAACTCTCGAACCGTTGAATTAATTTCGATGATATTAAGAATACATGTAACAACTATCTATAGAATTTTTAAGTTCGTTGCGCAACAAAATCGGTTCAGCCGTTTTGAGATATTTTAGGAATGATGACTGGTTAAAAAATAAAATATATGATGCTATTTAAATAATGAAACATAATAATTGAACGCCACTTTAATTGATCAATTTTATTTATAACATGGTTTAGTATTTTTTGCTTCTAATTTAAGTATATTGGGAATGCTTTTTGACTACATGAAAAGTGACGTCACCGTTGAGTACCATCATACAAGTCTCATATAAATTATTGTTTTTGACATTTAGAAAAAAGTATCTAATTTGACTTGTTGTCGTCTACCCTATCGCGAGGTCTATGTTCGCGGCGAACAACTAGTTATTATTTTTCACAATATTTTCATTGGAAGGTAAATTTATTAATTTAAAAAACAATGAGTTTTGACTACCACGTTGTTTCTTTACTACAAAACTTGAAGTATCCTCTACCTCTATGTCATCATTTTTCATATTTTTACAGACACGTGGATTTAACCCTGTCGGAACTTTACTTGTCCCACAATATGCTCAGAAACATAACTCGGGAAGTGTTTGGATCGATGGTGATGCTGCAATATCTAGACCTTTCTCACAATTTCATATTCCATTTGGAGTTCGATTGTTTTGCAAAAGTCAAAGCTTTACAGGTAATTCAACATCAATGTTGTTTGAATAAAATGTACAATAACAATCATTTGAACTTTATAATAAATTGAGCCAAATTCTTACTTATTGATAAGTTATTTAATATCAATCACAAGCGTCGAGCAATAGCTTATATACATTGTCAAATTCATTGTCATAGTTCTGATATATTCAAATGAATTTATATTCTATATCTCCTTTTTAGATTTTGGATCTATCTCATAACTATTTGACGACCATGCCACCTGAAATATTCCGTGATATGCAATCGCTAGCAGCTTTGGATTTATCTGACAATCGTATACGAATTTTACCAGATAATTTGGTAATATCGTCACTATTGGAAAGGTAACGTTAAAACACTTACACTCTCTTTAATCTAATACTTTTATCAAACATTTCGAATAATTTTATATTTGTTTACAGATTGGACCTTTCAAACAACTACTTATCTCGAATTCCGACTAATATTTTAGCTCCAGTAGCTGCAGCAAATCTAGTGGAATTAGACCTTAGTGGTAACACTATACCAGCTCTACCCATATCGGATTTAGTACAGAGATATAGGGTAACTATACATGCAAACCTGTTGTTAGATTTAACTGCAATAACTGATGATGATGATGTTTTTGAACTAACAGTTTGAGTTTTTGATATTGTAAATACTAAAATTGAAATAGATGTTTGAGCTGCAGTATTTGAAGAAACCTAAACTATCTTTAAAATTAATTGTTTAAAAATACAAAAGTTTAATAAATAAATTTTGTATGCGGCTCAAGCATGAACTTGTAAAATGTGTCAATTTGCCCCTGTGATTGTCTCACTAACAAAGTAGATGCTACTGTGTGAGTAGAGCTAACTTTGTCCTGTCCCTGCATGTTCAGAGTCACGACCAGGGCGAATACTGGCCCGAGGAGACCGACTACAGCGAAGAATACATGTACCACACGGCTAGCCGAGACAACACCAGGGTTTACCACCAGAAAAAACAAAACCCGCAGAACGTACTGTACAAGGTAGATGGGCATTTAGAACGCATGATTTTGTACTGTTGTTTGTTTGAGGTAGACGTGCTTCAATTTCTTAATCTCGATAGTAAAAACAAAATCGTCAGTCACATTTATTTGATAAATTTGTTTTTCATTGATATTTTTAAGTACATCTACCTCATATTGCAAGTAGATTTATCTGTTATGTTAGTGTGAGCATTATTATCCTTTGCACTTTTTTGGTAATATTCCTAGCTATATTTTTATATTCAGTCTGTTATAAGTTTTATCTATAAAATAAATCAGAATTACTTAACAATCAGTGACAGTTAGATAGCTTTCATTTATTACCACGTAAATTATGTCATACATTTCTTATATTCCATCTGTAAAACTATCACTTTCACCAAAAATTATCAATTATTTTACACATACTAAATTACTACTAAATTCTTCCAGTCACTAGCTTGGTTGGATTTGTCGGACAATCGTTTGGTTCGTATAGAAGAAGGTGCTTTTACAGCCTTGCCAAGACTACGTTGGCTTGATATAAGCAATAATCAACCATTTAACAGTGGTGAGCGTGGAATAAGCGTGTTCAAAGGCCTTGAGAGAAGGCTATTCCATTTGATGCTGAAAAATGTCAGCCTTTTATCTGTAAGTACTCCTTAATTCATAAATATTTATGAGTTTTATGTCAATTAAGAATTTTATTTCATTTTGAACGTCTTGACTCTCAGGTGCCTTCAATGCCTCTACCAAAGTTGAGAAGTTTGGATATGTCATACAACAACTTACCGTCGATTCCTCCAGATTCTATGGCAAACTTAACAAGATTGAGAGTTTTAGATCTTTCTTACAATGACTTGTCAACTGTTCCAGTGGTAAGTAATTTAATACTTGTTTTAAAATGATATTATTCTTAAGTCTGTACGCTTTTTAGTTTTCAAAGGTCTTCATTCCATGGACGGATCCATGAGGTCCTTTGAGTGTCGTCGATATTTTAACAACATAATGCTAAGCACAAAAATTGTATGTTCTGTTTTTACAGGCGACACATTCACTAAATGAACTTCGATGGCTTTCCCTATCAGGAAATCCTATATCTGCACTGATGAACACAAGTATGTACGGAGTATCACCTAAACTCGAATATTTGGATGTAACTCGTTTGAGATTGCGAATTCTAGAGGTAAACATAATATATCAGAAAAAACAATAATTCAAATTATCTTATATCGTTAGTAAGGTACCAGTAATGAAAATATTTTTATTTTCTTTTAGCATGGTGCTTTCAGTAAAATGTTTGCTCTAAAGACCCTCAAAGTCACATCTTTCTCCGGCATAAGAGAATTCAACGTACCAAGGATGTTGACTTATAATGCAGCTTTAGAGAATCTATTCATTGAAGTAGACAGTTCTACAGTAGAGTTCGGAAGAGAATTGAGTGCACAGCTGCCAAACAAATTAAACAACATCACTATCACAGGGCGAAGTTTGAGATATCTTGCTCCCTATTTGTTACTTGTAAGTTATTTCTATTATTACTTATGAAACAATACAGAATTTCGGGAATTTGTTATACTTATGTTATGAACAAAAGATGCAAAATTTAAATAAAGTTCTAATCAAATCCATCAATTACATTAAAATTAAAACTTTAGTTTTTTCGGAATTTAATGTTTCGAAATATGTAATCGTTTACATCATATTGTCCGAAGTGACTCATTTTAATATTATTTATGTTACATTGCAGGGTGTTCAATCTAAAGATCTAAGACTCACAGTTTACAATACAAGCATAGATGATATACCTAGTGAAGTATTCTGGAGTCCTGGTCGGGTGAGGAATCTGACTCTTGACGTGAGATCCAATTACATCACGAAAGTTGCCAACCCTGGTCAGAAGCCTTGGCCAGGTGTCCCAAATAATGTGTTCCTTGAAGACATACTAGTTGCGGGAAATCCTCTTAATTGCGACTGTGGCATTGGGTAAGATATATTATTTGAAATTTTTAATTATATTACCTTGATAAATAACCACATAATTGAAAATCTTTATGATAATTGTTTAGATGGATTGAATCTTGGGATCGCAAGAGGAGACAATATCTATGTCAGAACCCCTTTAAATGCATCGGGACAAGAGATGACGTCAGATTCGCTACTTGCCCTTACTATGAGAATAGAACACTTGGTGATGTAAGTTTACAATATTTTCAATTTAACGGATAGTGTCATTACAATATAATAACTAACCTTTTATTTATTTTTGGATTTTTGAGCATCGCATTTCTATATGAAAGTACTTTAACCTACTATTCTTTGGTGATACCAAATGTGTGTGTGTGTGTTATTTTTTACTTTAACCTTTTATTCTTTGGTGATACCAAATGTGTTTTATCGTTATCAATCTAATATAAAACTTTTTTCAGGTTCTATCCAGAGAACTAGATTGCAGTTGGAGTCGAGGATTTTTAAGATCCCCCAACATTTTAATTGTCATAGGAATGACAATTCTAACGTGCCTATATATATGAGGACTCTTTTGGCTTCTTGGGGTATATGAAGAATTTAATCTTATTTTGGCAAGGGTATACAACTTTTAAATTCTTTTCCACGATCACTATTCAATATAGGTATACCAACTGGATGTGATTGTCAGAAAAGTTCTATAGAAGATTTGCTTAATGGAAAGCGCTCGTTCAAATAGATTTATAACGATATGTATAAAATGTACATAACTATATAGGGATAAACATCTCATTTGACCAAGAGATGAAAAAGGAGCGAGATATCAAAGGAAGAAATATACCAGAGTTGTAAGTATTTGTATATGGCATAGATCTGCCAAATATCTTGGATAAATACGACAAAACCTAATGAAAAGTAGTGGGATGGAGTTTAATTATAACAAAGAGGAAAAGTTCAAAAGTGACTTGTGTGTAAGTGTTTTCATAGAATCTAGAGAAGCCTACGAAATTGTGATTTATCGTTTAAAAAGAAAAGCAGAAGTGTGATCTCATGGGATTGAATCAGAAAATGTTACTTTATATTTTAATTTCCTTATAATGCACCTTACGCTCCCGCAAACCCGTTTTGAGTGTTTAGATTACGATTTGATTTATAGTTCTTCGCATTTTGTGCACTGCCTTACGTAAAATGATTTTGTAATCTTGTCAAACCATTTAAGACATTCTCTAAGTTCAATATTAAGGGTGTATTCTGATTTTAGTGTGGAGATTATGTGTGGAAGTGCACTTAATGTGTTTTAGAAGTTGCATTTACGTCGTTGTATAATGTAAGTTCACACGAAAGCAATGACTTAATTATGATCGTCTAAGTAGACTGCATTCGTTCGAATGATATGTGTTCGTCCATTATTAAGAATAATTATGTTATTTATAGGTGTATTTGTTTATGTACTAGAAGACTATAGGTATAGATAAATAAGATCATTTAAAACTGTTTTCTTAGGTAGTTTTTGTTTGATTAATCGTTAATATATTTGAATTCTTAACATCATATAAACGTTATCAATTCTGAATTTACTAGGTTGAATTTAATAATCTATGTACAAATTTTAAAATCAGCGCAGTTTTCATAGCATACATTCAAATCGACTATCTAATAAACGCTTTCCTATAACTAATTAGGCTATTTTCATTGTTTAGCTGTTTACAAATTCTATCTGGTTACTTGTTGGATAAACATATTTTATTACATATGTCTATGTGTCAGTAGCTAAAATATCTACAAAGCATGCTGTAATATATGTCATCGTAGATGCAGCGATGACAAGGATATATAAACGGTTTATTATACTATTTATATTAGATTTTCTGGTATAAATAGAATTCGAAAACCGATGTATCTTTATTGTTGCCTGTGCAATTTAATATAGAATTTTATCGACTGAATTTAAGTGTTTCAGGTCTATACCGCTGGTTATTGATAAGAAATGTTCGTACAGTATGATGTCCAATGTGGCTTATTTAGAGTGTTTATTTTGCTGTACTATTTTTTCTTGTATTTTGTTTTATACACATTTTGATATCAACTATATTTTTAATGATTCTGCTTTATCCAATTGTGATACTAGATGCATGTTGATGATTGAATAATTAGATTTTATTTCTCAAAGCATGCTTTAGGTCACTTGCTAGGTTATTGAGTTTCCAAAGAATTCAATTGAATACCTCTTCTTCAGTGGTCCAGATACGGGGTCAGGCCTAATTGTTAACTTTTGTTTTCAATGCCATTAAATAGTGTTTGTCAGAACTTGTGTACAAAAACCCTTCATATAACAACCAATTTCATGCAAGTTGCTTAATGTCTGTTATAATAATCTATCAAAACCATAAAAAAGCAGTAAATTTAAATTTAAAATACTTATTTAAAGAAAAAAAATATAAAGAATTTATTTTATTGATATACTTAGACATTATTACCTACTCTTTGCCTTTTTCCTAAATAAAAAAAAATGTTTAATTAAGTTTGACTGGTATTGAAAACAAAGGTATGTCGTTGTAACAATGAATATATTTTGTGATATATATTACTCTAATCCTTCTATTTTTGATAAAGCCTACGACGATATTGCAGACTTGAACGGGAATTGTATAGTAGTTGAATATAATATCTCTAAAATACTGCTTTTTGACTCTCATTCATCTAATAAAAACTAATTATAAACATAGGGCTACATAGAGTCAACGAAAAAAGTCCTTCTGTATAACTAAGTTGGGCCCAAAAATGTCTAAAAGTGCATCCATGCAACAGTTTATATTATTACTCAACATTTATTGTAATACAGCAGTTATAAAATGTTGTTATTTGCTGTCTATCTTATTTTCAACAAATTATAACAAAAGTTATAGAATTGTTAGTGAAGTTATACTTACAACAATTTTTTATTTTGTTAATATGTTACACGGCTAAAATTTAAAATGACTCACTACTAAATAGAGCACTACCCAATTTAACTCAACCAAGGTCTGAAATTTTTGAATTGTTGGTGTTATGATAACTTAGATATTTGTTACTATTTCGCGTCATAATGTTATCGCTAGCATTTTGGGCTCAACATGAAAGACTTTTCTAGATACCTACTTTTAAAACTATTTCATAGATATTTTCATTCGACCATTGTTTACCGAATTCTTAAGATGCATAAAATTGTTAAGCACAATAGGCACTTATGACGTGTTGTCAAGATCGCAGGATGACGCTGGACGCAAGCCTCTTCCAATTGGTCCATAATAGTCTATGAGATAAGCTTATGTCAAGCAGTGGACTTCTTGTGAAATGATGATGAACCTAACCATAATTGCCTATCACTATATCCCTCATATTATTTAGATTTCTGTGAAAAATATACTCATACAGATATATCGCATAAGGAACATTGTCAATTCTCAACTCAATAGGATAGACATTTACCTAATATTGATAATACAATAGAAATATTTCTACATCATTTCGCTTAGAATTTTCCATAATAATTGATCAGTCTAAGAGATAATACAAAAAACATACTTTATTTTGTATATTTTATTTCTATTTAATAACCAACGTCATATTTTTGCTTAAAATGATGGCTCTAGTAACTTCAAATGCTTTTTAATGTTACTTAGAGGTATGTTACATACGTCTGTAAAATTACTAAACCTACTTGCAAGGTCCCATTGTGATAGATATAGCTAGTGCCAATAAAAATAGAGAATAGATATAACAACTTTATACTCGCTGAATTTAATCTATTTTATGATATCAGATAGAATTCTCAGATTTTCTTTTATATCATTTACTTCTTCTTCTTCAACTCTTACTACTACTAATACTAATTTGTCATATCTTTCTATTCAAGCACCACCATTTATATTTATTTATTTCCTTTCACTAAAGTTGCCTGGTTGAGATCTAGCGATAAGACCGCCTATCTTTACGCATCATCCATTGAAATCACAACCATAATGTTTGGTGCAATAAAGAATTTCTAATTACTTACTAGGTACTAAGTATAATTTATATGAATAGAAAGAGACAAAAATAGGTATATGTCGACGTCACAGTATTTGGCGTTAATATTTATTTTTTCCAAAAAAAGGTCAAATTATTGGAAATATCTGGAAATTCAACCTAAGAAGTGGTTTATTTATTTTTACCATTGAAATTAATAAAATGTTGTCAATCAGTTGACTCGTAGGAAAAAATGAGACAGGCACAAACACCTGTAAAATCAAAACTACGATATTAAAACTACAGATATTTAAGTTATTTTTAACCAAACTTCCTAGTCTATAATAAATATATACAGATCGAAACTTTACATTCAATATTATAAAAGAGATTAAAAGCGAGTATTATAAAGACCTTTATACTTGTTATATTTGGAATAGATCAAATCAAAAGTACCTACTGTAAGATATTTTCTTCAAAAAAAGTGTAAGCTAGCAGCTCTTATAATGAAATTACATTTACAATTTTTGCCAAAATCAAATTGTTAAAATCTTATACTTGTTAAAACTTATATTTTATAGTTTATTTATATTCGTAGCTCACGCTTCTTGTACATTTTCGATTTTTTTATGATTCAATCTATGATTTCGTAAAAAAATCAAGCAAAATAGCTAACATATTTATTACTTATCTAAATTTGTATCATAAAGATAAGCTTTTCTTTTATCTTATTTTTTTTTCCTTATTTGTTTGAACATTCCAAGCATAATAAGAAACATAATAAAAAATAGGTGTAAATTTAAATAAAAAAGTAATATATTCAGATGATCTTTAAAATATGAACAAATGTTGATGTAATAAAAAAAAAATAAAAAAACCTGAGATATTACGTTGCCATTCGGAAATGTAGCTATTTCGTTATGAGGGTAGGACAACGATGTGTTTTTGTCTTCACTACTTTTAACTGTAAAAAAATGAAATAGTGTGAAGTAATCATTGAATTATTAGCGTATTAATAAATTATTGCGTAAACAATTTTGTATTTTTTTAATTCTAATCATATGTAAGTATATATTAATTTATTAAGACTGGTTAACTCACAATAGTGATACTGGTAGATCCAGATAATAATCTGGATCTACCAGTTTCGTGCACGAAAAAGTCGCAGTTAGTCTTTCGAGAAAGAAGCAGACATTTTTTAAATCGAATAACTATCGGACATTGAGCGAATTTTAATAACGTACGATTAAAATTAGGTAGGTATTGATAGACTTGGTAGATGGTATTAATGCCATTTTGAAAATTACATTCATGCTGGCCTAGGAGCGAAGAAATAACATACAATGTACCAGCTGCTTCTCTACCCGCGCAGATTATAGAAGTCAATCGAGAAAAAGGGCTTTATTAACTGGGAGTTCCTTCTCTCAAATTGGAGTCCACAGCAAGTCTTCTTGACTCGCTGTTGACTATTCCTATTAAGAATGGAGAAGATTAGCTCAATATAGAGATGACTAGAAGTCAATGAGTCTCAAGTCTCCCCCATTGACTTCTAGTCAATACCTATGTCAAGGAACAGCCTGACCAAAACCTGGATGCCGATGAATATTCTCGATACTTAGAGATTTGCTTAAAAAGGTTATCACGGTCGTAAGCGTTAATGGAAAATTGTCAGGTGGGCCATGGGTTATAAATATTTCCCGTGGTCCATCCAGGTGAACTACGGGGAAAAAACAAATCCCCGAGGTACACAACGTGGACCATGAAAAAAAAAATCCAGTGGTTCACCTGGGTGGCCTAAGAGGTAGACCACGGAAACTAAAGGATTGTGAAACTCTTATAGGAAAGCGAAGCGTAGGACATCCGTTGACTATTTTGTAGGTAGGTCGATATAAGGAGTATTCCTGGCAAGAACTCGATTGCGATTGCCCAGGATAGAGAAGCTTGAAGAAGACAGAGGGAGGCTTATACCCAGCAGTGCATAAAATAAAGGTGACATTGCTGGCTAAATTAAGTTATATTTGTACATGAATGTCACGGTCACTAGGTAAATAAAGGCTTTTTTTTATTGACCGCGCGAGCGCAGAGACCTTGGTCTCTGTTTCAGCTTGGCCAAAAATTTGTCCTCCTCTAAAGGTTATATTTCTCAACCGATTCCAGGAAGGAGGAATATTGGGAGCAGGTTCGATAAACAAATGAAAATCCATAGTCGAGCCATTTTATGTAAATTTTTAAAAATGGCGGAGTGATCAAGATTTTAATATTTCAAGAAAAACATATGGTGTGAAAAGTTCCTTCGATTTACAATGTCTATAAGTACGCGAGGTCTACAGCACACAGAGCTACTAGTTATTATTGTTATATATACATATTGTGGCGTACAGCGGAGCGTCATGTTCCCCGCTACCCGCATTGAGCTGTGACTCATTATATTCAGATACGTCTCGGTGTGAGGACGGTTGACCGAGTGCACAGGCTGTTATCATTCTCAGTGACTATCTAGTCGCTCTGTACCAACTTATACCAATAGTCAGGATACGGTGGAGCCCCAGTTAACTGACCCGGTTAAGCCCCGGGTCAGGTTGTGCTGTGGGGCACATAACGTGCGGGGCGGGGCACGTTACTATGCCGTATAATATTAGTGCCAACGGCACATTTGGCGACGAGATAAACGTGAGTACATTAATCTTTAGTAAAAAAAAAAAAAAAACAAAGAAAGTGGGTAGAATATTCAATTTAATTTTATAATCCTATCACTGGGCTTCCGCCCGCGTTAGATTCTTATTCGAGGGTAGAATCTTAAGAAAATATATCGTAAAGAATAATCAGCCATCTCGATAATCAATAATTTAGTGAAAAGGGTACAAAATGACCTTATTGGCTTTGGTACCATGAATGGCTCAAGGGATCTTGGCACCAACATAACAACAATACTTTTTATTTAAATATTAATATCAATATTTTCCTGCATCTATAGTTTGGCCATAGTGGCCGTGATGATATACATATTATATGAAAAAGTTAATAAGTAGGTACTGAACAATAAACGACAAATACAGATTTTACGTAACATTTAATGGCTCTGATTGTGATGAGCGGCACCTAACTGTTTATGAATAGCTTTTCGCTTAATACAATGAGTATTATTCTGTTCACAATGCACTTTCTGTACATAATTTGAAATATTTGCTCATTCATTTATTCACTGTACAATATTTACAATTTATCATTATACAATGTTACATAAACCAGTAATATGAATGCATACTTAGTTTTCTTAGGTTAAAACCTCAGTTTAAAACGTAACTACAGTGATACAAATCATGAGGTCGGCTGGACTGGCACTACCGGCAGGTCACAAGACAGAATATTTATAATTGATTATTTTGCTAAAGCGAAGTATATATAGCAATTACCTACTTTTAATTTAACGATTTAACATAAGAAACAAAAATTTAAAGCTTGTGTCGTGTCACTGTGAAAGATACACGAATTTTTGTTTTCTAAAGTTTTTATACCTTTGGTATTATCAAAATAGATAAAACAGTGAAATAAATAGGTATAAAAATGGAATATTATAATTATTTTCTCATCACAATCAAATCAGTTCAATTTGTGTCATATAACTAATACCCAATTTCTGAGATACTTTTGTCAATCTATTACCGTAATAATTGCGTTTCTGAACAACGTAAACTAAACTATGTTTAATATGAGGTTAACTTAACTGTCCATTGTGACGATATTTTATATAATAAAGGTACCTAAGTGCAACCAGAACAGGGATTGTGGTCGGCTGGTACCTGAACTAGAAAAAACATGTTTCCCTGGTTCCCAACCCGAGAGATTATTATAATTAACTGATATTTAATCGATAGTGTACTTTTTCCATATGATTGATTAATATCGTGATGAAAAAAAAAACACAAAATTTGAACTAAGAGTAAAATAAAAAATAAATAGTAATAGGTATTAAAACAATTACAAGGGTGCAAGTAAATTTTAGAAAGAACTATAGGAACTATATTCTTGATATGTCTCTAAATATAAGAATTATTTTAACTAAATAGTCAAAAGTTGACTAGTATCATAAAGAAACTACCATCCGAGTTGCAAGAAAATACACGCCAAAATGAAAAAAAAAATTGAAGGACAGTTTTAAATAATTAGTCTGGTTCTAAAAATACATGATATTTTAACCAGTGGAGTTCGTTACAGCTTCTGGTTGACCGGAACATTGATAGATGCGTCGATTAAGATGTTGTTCTCTGTGATTACAATATTCAGAAAACAAAAACTTGTTTATGTAACACTGGCGGCCCGTCCCAGCTTTGTAAGGGGGCCATTTAGAGGTAAATTATGTAACATAGAAATAATATAGGTGCTAACGCAGGAATAAATTTTCAAATCAATCCAGTGATTAAGATTTTTTGTTAAAAATATATTTAAGGAAAATGCAAAACTTCCATTTTGTATTATGGGTATGGAAGTGTAAGAAGTGTAGATTGTACACTAAAATGTATTGTATATTTAATGTGAAATAAACAAGTAAAACAAATAAAATAGGTACCTAAATAAATGGATAAAAAAAATAACGGCATTAAATACTTAGCGTATTTCAACATAATATGACAGACATGTCGATAACATGTACAAGTTTAAGCCACCAGGAAACCTACAATAAAAAATGGAGGCATTTATTTACTTTACTCAACTATTATTTTACAGTCAACCCTGTAAAACAAAATGGTATTTCATTGAAAGCGAATTAATTGAACTTATTGGTAAAAACATAAATTAAGTTTATTACAAAGGATTTAAGTATGATTGTTCGGTCCTGACAAATACAGTAACTGGGCTATGCCCAACGATTTTGATATTAATTGATGTTATAATAACTACTTTAACGAAGGTACACTCGGTTGCCTTTATATGTTTACATTAATTTACTTCACTAATCACAATGGTACCCCAAGAAGCAAGTTTACGTGCATGAACAAAGTATATTAATTGTTCTTTAATGCACTATAAGTATACCATACATAAATGCTGTTCTAAAAACTATTCATAGTTTAGTTTATTAAAATTTCCAATTGTAATGATGTGTAAGGAGATATTATTTTCCATTGATCATTGACGAGTTAGCAATGAATCAGTTAGTTGTAATGACAACACAATATTTATTTGAAAATAGAGAAAAGCAGTTAAAATATCTAAATGCGTGGTGTCACCTAAATATTATTTTTACTATTTTATACTCCTACTTAATATCCAACAGTATTTTAGTACCTTTGTTTATGAGTCCATAATTATGGATTGATAAGTCAGCATTAACTCGACCTCGGCAATTTTATTGCCTGAAGTCATCATTAAATTGCTAAAGTTACCTTTGTGAACCAAAGTATGAATTCAGATGAATCGATATTATGGATCGTTTAACCAGCATTAAATTGCCAAAGTTACCCAAAATAAAACGAACAAATAATGAATATTGATGTGCACTTTGTGCTACAAATAAAAATATTATGAATTGTTAAGTTAGCATTAAATTACACGGAATCTGCAGTTAAAATGCTCATAGTCAGCATTAAATTGCTAAAACTACCCAATATAAAACGAATAAAGAATAAAAATTGATGTGCACTTTGTGCTACGAATAAATGTTATTCCAATTAGGTATTTAAGTTTATATCTAATTGAGAATAACCAATATGTGTTTCGTTTGAAATAAAATATGTGTAAGGACAATGATGACCTCTGTATGTGGTCCCGGGATAAATTCTCGGTCAGGTCAAATAATCTTTGTAAATCGGCCTGGGTCTAGTAGTGTGCCATCCTACACACAAGCGACTGTTAACAGCAATAATCCACAAAGGTGGATAAGTAATCAATGTGTAAGGACAATAACGACAACCTCCTTGTATAGTCCCGGGTTAATTTCTCGGTCAGGTCAAATGTTTTGTTTAAATGGGCCTGGGTCTAGTGGTGTGCTATCCTACACAAAAGAGTTCCACTGTTAACAGCTATTCCGTATATGGGTGACTGTAACGGATAAAGTAACGACTGTTATTAATTTAACAGCTATTCCACATAGGTGGTTAAAGAAATGATTGTGATCCAGCAGCTATAAAAGTATTGGAGACGTCCAGTCTTAGCAAATCCATATTGTTGGGTTGTAATTAAATATAATGTATATTGGAAAAATGTATAATGCAGATGATTAAAAAATATATATATTCTGAACCTGCTACTGACAGGTTACAAAAAACTTATTGCCAAATTAAGTTTAAAAATACAGAATAGTCACTCCTAAGCTAATACATAAACAAATATGTATTTTATTAAACTAATGTAGGTACATTACATACAATTTAATAAAATGATTATTTTAATATAGTATTAATTGAAATTGACACTGGACTGGAAACATTAACATAAAACTAAAGTAGGTATGGATAAATTTAATGTCGTCCTGACAAGATGTTGCCTTGCGGTAAGGTGCCCAGAAGACTGGCAGAATTGCCAAGTTGAATGGCAATACTGATCCTTTGATCAGTACCTACATAACATTAAGTTAAAAAAAAAAAAACATTATCCTAGTTATTTAGATTTTAAATTAGTTGCTACTTTAACAGATTTAACTAATAAGCAACTCATGCTTTATTAACAGCAAATCCTTATTTGTGTGTGTTTTATAGAGAAGGTCTATATACTGTTCCGGCTAAGTTTAGATCCAGAATTTACGCCAAGCAATGGTATCGTGTCTACTTCATGACCAAAATAATTAACAATATTTCTGGCATTTCTTCAAAGTTTTGACATACTGTAACAGTTGTCGTTGTTCATCTTTCAACTGTAGTAAGTAATTATTATAAAATACAATTTCTACAAACATTGAACTGGGTTGATCAAATTAAAAAATAATAAAAATATGATCAAAATACAAGTAAATAAATGCAATATACCGACATGTGGTTGTTAAAATTTTTCAAATTCGGCAAGTATCTACCTCTAACAATGATGTTGCTATGAAGGAATGAATTTTTAGTAAAAAAAAAAAAGGAAAAGGGATAAGTGGCCGATGTTGGGAAAGTGGACATATTGATTATGATGAGATTAAAATCTGTGAAACTAAGTGACTTTCGGTAAAGGAAATGGCGCAGAATATTTTAATGATCCCAATTTGCGAGATTAGAATCGAAATTTATTGATGCAGATATTTATATGATTCCTATGAGATTGTTCGCGTTCTTTTGACCATGCACATGATTATAAAGTAATATAATATATAATAGTAATGTAGAAAAAACATACCAAAATAAAAATTAGAAATCATGTCATGTCAGAATGACATAATAGCGACCAATACTGTTATGAGTTTCTTTCGGCGTTTCTTCTCAGCAGTGGTCGTTCCGAAACGCTGGTAGTTTGCAGCTTTAAGAATTGCGATGGTATATAATTTGAAATTTGATGTAAAGGGTTACTTTGGATTTATTTCATACTAGTGGTAATGAAAATTATTGAAAACCTTTATCTGTAATAAAATCATCAAAAGAAAGGAGAGATGTGGCGTACAGCGGAGCGTCATGTTCCCCGCTACCCGCATTGAGCTGTGACTCATTATATTCAGATACGTCTCGGTGTGAGGACGGTTGACCGAGTGCACAGGCTGTTATCATTCTCAGTGACTATCTAGTCGCTCTGTACCAACTTATACCAATAGTCAGGATACGGTGGAGCCCCAGTTAACTGACCCGGTTAAGCCCCGGGTCAGGTTGTGCTGTGGGGCACATAACGTGCGGGGCGGGGCACGTTACTATGCCGTATAATATTAGTGCCAACGGCACACATATTCCATTAGAGCTTCATTCGCCTGCGGTAATACCTACCATCTAGCCACGGGGTCACATCACATCACAAGTAATTGGACGGAGTGCCCGCTGTGTTCGGAATTGGAGGCGTCCTACTTGATGACAATGTCTGACTTTTATTGCCGAAGGAAGATTAGAATGAAGCGAAATATTGTGATGAAACGTCGTGGCCGTACATTGAGGCCAATGGTACGATATTAAATTAAAATTATGGAGATGCTTAATTCGCGTTTTCTAGTACCCAAGATAATATCCCGACCCTAAAATGCGACTGCTATTTAATTTGAGAATACTTGTATCCATGACGCATTAAAACACATCATTGTAATGAAAAATTTGCACGCTATTTATAATGGCTACATTGGCTTGCTACTTATTTATGCATCTCCATCTATGTATTTTATATCTACCCTATTTTATGCAAATAAATGATTATGATTATGATTAAAGTCAATTTCGAATTCTATTTTAAATTTAAGTAATTAAATAAATAAATCTTTTCCATATTTTGGATCTGTTAAAAATTATGCGTCTTTATGTCCTTCTGGAACATTGTGGTTGAGACCGAAAGAAAGTCATTAAGTATAACCTCAAGGAAAAAAGATAAAAAAAAAACTTATCTTGGCTTTAACAGGATAGCTGCGTTAATGAGTTTCCTTTCTTTGTCGATTTTAATCATTCACTCCAGTGGGCAGTTCAATCATTCACATTGTTATCTGGAATCAAGAGTGAATGGTAGATTTACTTCCAACCGATCAAAATACCGTGTCAGTATTCAATATTTTTTTCTTATGAAGAATGAGAAATATAAAACTGGTGTCATATTTTTTTTTCGCCTAAATAAATGCTAATACTAGTGGTTCGCCGCGAACTTAGACATCGCGATTATTATTTATTATTAGCAATATTTATTTACATAAAAGTGCGTACCTATATCTCAAAAACGGCTGAACCGATTTTGTTGTGCAATGAACTTAAAAATTCTATGGATTATTTTACAGAGTTGCTACACGGATTCTTAATATTCTAGTTATTATAGTTATCGCGGAACAAACATACATACATACAAACAATGTGTTTTCGTCCCAACTTGAATTGAAAGAGATAGAAATCTTCCGGGGAAATTTCGAAGCTTTCAGTTTCTGCACCAAAAAGTGGGAAGAACCCATTTCAAACAGAGGGAAAGTCCATCCATAGATCGTCTTTTACAACTACTACGGAAATCATTTCTAGGCACAAAATTCTTAAAATTTTATGAACTTTTTCTCAATACTTACGTTCTAATTTTATTAAAAAGTTAGTTTATTAGTCTGTGTCCTTCTTAGTACTCCTAACTATGTAAGTAGGTATATGCAAGACTCCAGGAAGATTGGTTCAGTAGATAAAGTGTAAAGAAGTTACAACCATAGAAAACAGATTTACTTTCATATTTATAGTATTAGTTAGGATTCGTATGTTCCGAAAATTCAATATGTTTGGCAACCCTAGCGACGAATGCTCGAGACGCAGAGGTACCTAATAGAAAATAACCACAGGGCGTAATGGGAATTCCATGTTGTTGTTGTAAGCACATAATGTTTACCTAAGAGCGGAACTTTATGATGAATAAAATAACACAAAATGGCTTGTTAAACTGCTAATTATTATATTTGATGCCGTGGGAATTTCGTTGACAAATCATATATTTCGAGATTTTTTTTTGCAAGTGTGTTGTAGCTAAATCTGGTTTTAGACTTTACTCAAGTCACCTAAAGGCATTTGACAAAACAAAAATATTTTTTCATGTATTTATTAACAAACATTAAATTCCACTATTGTTGAATCCTACGAACGAGCTCCGTGAAACGGATTGTGGCGTCACATATATCATGAATTCAACTGTCGACTCTCCATTTTCGTACCACAGTTTACATTCCAAAGCCAAAGATAAACCTAAGGTGAAATCAGATATTTGTACAGCCACCAACGGCGATTCACTTTTCATATCTATAGGAAATGCTTGCGGGTCGAAACCAGGAGGATCCGGGTAGTATTGTATTCTTCTAATATGTTCCTTATCATAAGAATTGTATCCACTACAATGTAGCCACAACATATTCTTTTTTGTCTTTATCCAATTCTTTACCTCGACTGGAGCATTTTTAGCATTAGCTGTTTTAGCATCAAGAGGCTTAGCAGACCAATTTATTTGTTTATTTATTCTTACAATAACACAAGGCTTGTCCCCGTATCCGTATGGTGGCTTAGCACAGGGGCCCAAATCAGTTGCATTTCCGGACTTGTTCAGTAATTTATCGATGGCATCAACATATCGCTTGTACTGTCGAGATTCTCCATTTTTGTACCAAATCAAAGGGTAACCTCCTAATGAAGATACAGGAGTAGCAGTCAGCCCGATGCCATTCTGTGTGTATGCAAAAAGATCTATTTTCTCCGATAGAGAATAGTCAGTGGTCTTCTTGACTATAGATAAGCTCACGTATAAGAAAATCATTGTGTATGTACAAAGGAATATTAGATACATAATTGAATAAGCGATGATACACACCCAACTTTTCGGTGTTCTCCCGCAAAAGGTGTTATCATCTTTATTATAACAATAATTGAAACATCTTTTACGACACGAAGGTTGTGTTTTTTTAGTTACTTTTGGTTGTTCATATACTACATCCGCTGATGGTGCTGCTATCACTGATGGATCTTTAATTATTGGGCCGCCAGGAGGTGGTGGCAAAGATGGTTTTCTTTGGTGAAACTCTCGAGACATGATTATTCAAATACAAAATATACTACAATACAATAATGAAATTACAAGTGTCAGTAATGCCATGACTGACGTTCCCGAAGTGCCCATAATTTTTTTTTTGTTGATTCTCTGCACGTTGACGGCGTGGAAGTATTGTAAAAAAGTATAAGTATTATACTAACGGTTGAACATGGAACATTTCCATGTGGCTAGAGGTTAGTCAAGTTCTTATTTTATCCATGTTTAATTTTGACAGATTCTGACATTTAGGTATCTACAATTTTTATATAATTTACATATTTTTACATTTTTAAATAATTGACTCTAAAAATACGACATTATCAAATCGTCTTTTTTAAAGGGTGCGCCTCAAAAAGAGAAATGATATCACTTTATTTTCAAATTTACTTTTATTAAATTCAATAATATTTAGAGAACCTATTGGGATTAAAACGTGATTGTGCATGTAACAAACAAAAGCGTAAGTATTGACTAAGCGTGTACACAGTGAAGATCAATGTTTACATTCTATTCCGGGGTCCGGGGTTCGATTCGTGGAGGTGGAAACATAATGGAGTGGAATACTAAATATTCCAAGATAGCAAACTATACATAATTAGGAAACAGATTTGTTACTATTATTTTTAGATAGTAACAAAACCGTCGAACCAACTAAAATCCGAAATAAAAACATTCTGTACTTTTATGACATCACTGATAGAGTACATTATATGTGTCATTCCACGGGAAAAGGTACCTTATGGTCGTTGGCGCTGAAGTCGTTTAGCAATAGAAATCATACGAGTTTACTTATCTCATAATAAGCACAATGTTGTAAGTGCCAACGACGATAAGGTACCTTTTCCCGTGGATTGACACATATGATTTAAAATACAAAACGTACGTGAAAAAATGTCTGATGATGATGAATTTAAATGACAGGAAAACCACATATAAACAATTTTTCGTCATCTACTCTTATAGTCTTTAATTTTTTTTTTTTTGTATAGAACCATCTAAGATACGCGTGACAAAAGTGTATTGAAAGTTGAAAGAATTCAAAGTAGAATCGCAACAAATGTTGCCATGTCTCGCTTTGACACAAATTGCGATTGGACAATTTGCAAGCTGAGCATTGATATCCTTCGCCAACTATGTAGATAAAAAAGATTTTTACAACACACGACCCGAAGAATCGTTTGGATCTTCTGTTTTTTTTTTTCATTTATGTGAGAAACAAAATTACTTTATAAATTTAATTGCGAGTACCTATCTCTCTCTCTCTCAGCCGAAAGACGACGACTGCTGGATAAAGGCCTCCCCCAAGGATTTCCATAACGACCGGTCCTGCGCTGCCCGCATCCATGCGCATCCCGCGACCTTCACCAGGTCGTCGGTCCACCGAGTGGGAGGCATGCCAACACTACGTTTTCCGGTTTGTGGTCGTCACTCGAGTACCTATACGGGTAGAAAAATACCGAGAATAGCACATGTAGGTAGGTACTTTTTATCGCGAATTTCCCACGTGAGAGAAACATCGGGATAGAGCTTTTCGAATAAAGCTTTTTCTTTAGATTCTTAAAAACACAATTTTTTTTTTTGAATCTGAAGAAAAAAATAAAATGTCGAATGTATACGACAAACCATCGGGCCGACTGGAAAAGATCTCTTATTGGGATATGTCCGCCTTTGTGTTCTGTCCTCTCTTCTTTTGTATTGTGTACTAGCTGTTACCCGCGGCTTCGCCCGCGGCAAAAAAGGATTAATCATTATCCCGCCCCTGTGAAACTGTTGCTTGAGCGCGAGTTAGCACTTTATTCACGATGGAGCGAGTTGAAAAATAGGTAAAATAGCAAATAAGCAAAATTACATAGGCAAATACCATTTATACACTCGCATATATATGTATGCATGAAATTTAGTAAGGCTGCTTGCGTGCGTGTCGTGATTTTTAATCAAAATGGCGCGAAAATTTCATTGTTACTGTACAGCGTATAGATAGATATATTGATAAAGATATAAAATAATAAAAAAACGTGCCAACAGGTCATAAAAAGTAACCTGAACCTAACTTATTTTCTGCCTTCAAGTCTTTCCGGGCGGTAATAAAAAAAATAACCTGAACCTAACTTCCTTTCCGCCCTTAAAGTCTTTCCGGGTGGTCATAAAGAGTAACCTGAACCTAACTTATTTTCTGTCTTCAAGTCTTTTCGGGCAGTATTAAAAAAAATAACCTGAACCTAACTTCGTTTCCGCCCTTAAAGTCTTTCCGGGCGGTCTAAAAAAAAGCTAAACCTAACTACTACTATATGATCTTAGCTTCTTAATATACAACATTTAACACTCACAAAATTTACAATTTCGAAATATTGTTTATTTTTAGACCAACCGCGAATTGTACCAACTACGAATTGAACGAACCGCGAATTGGTCATTTTTTGGAACTTTGGACCAATCGCGCCTAAACCGTGTCAGTGATGTCTACAGCGAAGTACTGGGCGGGGTGGGGTGCGGTATTTGAAATGATTGCGGGGCGGTGAGTGACCGATATGTACGTTAATACTACTTACTATTCTGTGGCGCTTCTGTTTTCGCTACACTATATGGTATACATAAACATTTATGAAAATATTCATCGAAAGAACATTCTTCGCGAAAAAAATATTGAAAGATCTTGTCTGCGGTAAAGTGCCATCTCGTGGCAGGCCGTGAGAACTAAAGGCAAGTATTTAATTAAAGCGCCATCTAATGACAATTTAGATGTAATGGAAATAAAATAGTGTACCTCATACGGCTATGTTGCGCGCCCCACCTCAGCACGCAATATCACAACAAACTCACTGATGTTCCTTCACACACATAATATATAGAAGTTTGAGCAGAGTGCCATTAGTCCGCACACCTCGACGTATCCGGGCATACTGCCGGCCGCCCGGTGCAACGGCCTATTTTATATGGAAGTAGTGGGGAGGCTGTCGTAACGTCACTTTGACGTAACATCACTTTGACGTAACGTCACTTTGACGTAACGTCACTTTGACGTAACGTCATTTTGACATGACGTCTATTTTGTCAAATAATAGATGGCGTTACTATAATTGGTATCCCATGCCCACGGGAACCATTTTTTCCGGGATAAAAAGTAGCCTATGTGCTATTCCAGGTCATTATCTATCTCTGTACCAAATTTCATCGAAATCCGTCCAGTAGATTTTGCGTGATTGAGTTTACTGTGTGGTAGAGCCACGCTACTGGCCAATTTTTTGCTAGTAGCATGAATGGGCCGGCTCGTCCGGGGAAGTACCACCCTCTCACAGAAAATCGACGTTTGAGTAGTTGCCTTAACGCTTCTATGCTTCGTTCGGTGAGTGAGAGAGCCGGAGGCCCACCCCTTCCCCCCACCCCCTCAACATGGCAGCGGAATTTCATAGTAGAGTACCCCAGGAGGGTACCGGTACGTTAAGTACAGGAGAATCCCTCCCTGAGCTTTCTTGCTTGGGCTGCCCTACGTACTCTGGGGAGGGCAAAATCCCGCTCGTCATTGCTCAAGATAAGGCTACGGCACCCCCCCATGCACACCATGTCCATCTGTGCAATATCAGGGGTATTCACTCAAACCTCAACTCTGTCCACTTCCATCTGGAGGCAGAAAAGCCTGCCTTATTCTTTTTGACGGAAACCCAGATATCGTCTCCAGCGGATACGTCATATCTACATTATCCCGGCTACAAAATCGAGCACAAATTCGTGCCACACGCTGGCGTATGCGTATTTGTCAGGGACGATGTCTGTGTTCGCCGTCTATGCAATCTTGAAGGCAAAGACTTGTCCACTCTATGGCTTCGTGTAGATTGCGACGACCACCCTCGCGTCTACGCTTGCCTCTACAGGTCCCACAGTGGTGATGCCGAAACTGACCGACTCATGGAGCATATTGGCACTGCAACGGACTATGTGCTGCGACAGATTCCATCCGCGGAAATAATAATTCTTGGGGACTTTAACGCCCACCATATAGAATGGCTCCAATCGGGAAAAACCGATCATGCGGGTAGATCTGTTCACGCCTTTGCCGCGGCCTATAGTCTGTCTCAGATTGTTTCAGCCCCCACACGCATACCTGATGTGGAAGGCCATACGCCCTCACGGCTTGATCTCCTGCTGACTTCCCATCCGGATGGCTATGTAGTATCTGTTGGTGCCCCTATTGGCTCATCAGACCATTGCCTAATCCGGAGCATGGTGCCATCCACGTGCAAATTACGGCCCCGTTCCGCCGGCTGTCGCCGTGTCTGGCACTTCAAGTCAGCAGATTGGGATGGGATGCGGACCTTCTTTTCATCCTACCCCTGGGGCGAAGTTTGCTTCTCGCTTCGGGATGCTTCTGCCGTTGCCGACTCTGTTGCTGATGTGATATCACAGGGCATGGAACTTTTCGTCCCAAGTTCTGTTGTGCCCGTTGGTGGCAAGTCTCAGCCTTGGTTTGACCGCCCTTGCAAAGAAGCGTTTTGCCAAAAGCAAGCAAGTTTTCAGTCCTGGTCCAACGCGATGGCAGCTAAGGATCCTGATGCGAAATTCCTTAAAAGGGAGTATAACTTTGCCTCTAGATCTTTAAAAAAAACTGTGGCTACGGCAAAGGCGAAACACATCGGACGAATTGGTGAGAAGCTGGCCAAACTACCCTCGGGTACACGCTCATTTTGGTCTCTTGCCAAAGCTGTCCAGGGCAATTTTTGTCAGCCATCCTTTCCACCATTGCGCACGGCAAATGACACGTTGGTCCATGATGCAAGAGAGAAAGCCGATCTCCTGGGCACCTTTTTTGCATCTAACTCTACTTTGGACGACGGTGGGAAGCCTCCTCCGACTATACCACGAGCGAGTACTATGCCGGACATCCGGTTTACTCAAAAAACTGTTCGCAAATCACTTCTCTCCCTCGAAGTCCACAAGTCTAATGGACCCGATGGAATCCCTGCCGTTGTGCTCAAAACTTGCGCTCCTGAGTTGGCTCCGGTCTTGACGCGTCTTTTTCGACACTCCTACTCTTTAGGCGTCGTCCCGTCTGCATGGAAGATTGCTTTAGTCCACCCAATACCCAAAAAAGGTGATCGCTCTGACCCTGGCAATTACAGGCCCATTGCCATTACCTCCTTGCTCTCCAAAATAATGGAGTCCATTATAAACCGCCAGCTCCTGTTGTACCTCGAGGAGCACCAGCTTATAAGCGATCGCCAGTACGGATTTCGTCATGGACGGTCTGCTGGCGATCTTTTGGTATTCCTGACCCATAAATGGGCGAAAGCGGTTGAGAGTAAGAGGGAAGCCCTGACGGCCAGTTTGGACATGGCGAAAGCCTTCGATCGGGTCTGGCACAAAGCCCTTCTATCGAAGCTTCCTTCCTACGGGTTGCCCGAGAAATTATGCCAATGGGTTACCAGTTTCCTCACAGGGCGCAGCATTAAAGTCGTTGTTGACGGTTCATGCTCCGAATACAAGCCCGTGAATGCTGGTGTCCCTCAAGGCTGTGTTCTGTCCCCGACGCTCTTTCTTTTACATATCAATGATATGCTTCAATCCAGCAGCATTCATTGTTATGCGGATGATAGCACGGTGGACACCTCTTATACCGGTCAAGCTAACATTTCTCGGGCGCGCGTCTCCGAGTGTCGAACAAAACTTGTGTCTGAGGTTGAAACTTCATTACACCAGGTTTCAAATTGGGGTCACTGCAACTTGGTCCAATTTAACCCCAAAAAAACACAAGTTTGTGCGTTCACCGCGAAAAAAGCCCCTTCGTCGTATCTCCTTCGTTCCAGGGCGCTTCACTAGATACGCGGCCGAAGATCGAAATTCTAGGCGTCGAGATTTCGTGCGACGTTCAATTTCGCGGTCATCTTAAGGAAAAGGGCTAAGTTGGCCTCAAAAAAACTGGGTGTCCTAGGCAGAGCAAGGCAGTATTTCACATCGGCGCATCGCCTTCAGCTATACAAGGAACAAGTTAGGCCGCATATGGAATACTGTTCCCATCTGTGGGCTGGGGCACCTCAATACCAACTTCTCCCTTTAGACCGCGTTCAACGTCGTGCGATTCGCATCGTCGATGACGAGAATCTCGTCAGCCGTCTCGATCCTCTGGCTCTGCGTAGGGATGTCGCATCCTTGTGCATTCTTTACCGAATGTATCATGGGGAGTGCTCTGATGAATTGTTCGACGTAATACCTGCCGCAGAATTTCACCACCGTACCATCCGTCACAGGCTGAAGTTTCATCCATACCATCTGGATGACTGGCTGTCAACCACCGTACGTTTTAAAAGACACTTCGTGCCACGTACGACCAAACTGTGGAACCAACTTCCTGCGGCGGTATTCCCGAACCGATACGACATTGGAACCTTCAAAAAACGAGTCTACATCTTCTTGAAAGGCCGGCAACACTCTTGTGATACCCCTGGTGTTGCAGTAGTCCATGGGCAGCGGTGATCGCTTACCATCAGGTGACCCGCTTGCTCGTTTGCCGCCCTATGTTATAAAAAAAAAAAAAAAAAAACAAACATCCTCAAAAACTCCAAACTCACAAATTCACAAACTCGCAAATTCACAAACTCACATCCAAACTTTCACATTTATAATATTAATATGGATGGATTTTCTTCTTACTTTCAAGTTATACTT
Source organism: Ephestia elutella (assembly GCA_018467065.1). NCBI lineage: Eukaryota > Metazoa > Arthropoda > Insecta > Lepidoptera > Pyralidae > Ephestia > Ephestia elutella. The sequence continues at coordinate 4,381,722 of CM031569.1, forward strand.
ACTTACTCCGCTGGCTCAGTGACCCCAAAGTGGATCTTGGCCTCCGATACGAGAGAGCGTCATAGACTCCTGAGCGGTGGCTTGCCAGTTGACCGCTCCCAGCTCACGCAGATCAGTCTCTCCAGCGATATCTGGGGCGCCCGACTGGGCGCTTGCCTCAAGTTATGCATCAACCATTAATTCTGCGCTTTTCCAACGGGAGTGTACCTATGCCATCCAAGACTGATATTTTACGAACGAAAATTAAAAAAAATATCATGTCGGTCCTTATAAAATGCACTCGGTGTCAAGTCGGCACTTCGGTTTTATCGGCCGGTCTCGGGTAGCGTCGGCAATCTGTTATAATGGAAACTGTTTCGAATAGTTTCCATTCTCCACGCAAATACGAATAGTTGGGACTCAATACAGTCGGATACCTATATAGAATTTCGGCAACGAACATGGTTTGCATGCATAGGATGCAAAATGAAATCGTATGATAATACATTCCATACATATAAAAATAAACCCCTATTTTCCCTAGTCACGACTGTGGTCATTCCATAACTTGAGACGACATTACCGATTTCATTCATCCTTTTATTTAGTTATCTAATGCTTTGAAGAAAGTTCTTACAAAATATTTTACAGAAAACTACTATGAATATTTACTTCATCATAGCCAAGGCGACAATGTCCATCGGATCAGTTAATGAAGCCGATATGTATGCCGTAGTAAAGGTGGTTTGTCTTAATAATCTGTAGATTACGGTCAATTAAAAGTAGTAGGTACCAAGAATGTATTATTTTAATCTCTCTCTTTAGTCGTATTTCCTCAAGACTGATGGTCGTGGTCATTATATGGAATAAAACACACACAACGACTATCTTGGCAATGTTAATGGAGTGGTTTGCCACTGCCTTCTCCATTTCACACACTAGCTACTACCATTAACTAGAGTGCAGGTTTCCTCACGATGTTTTCCTTCACCGGAAGCAAGTGGTGGTCGATGAAAAGTTACATAGGTATATGAGTCAGATTGGTATGCAAACTCATGGAGCCCGGGCAGGATTCGAACCTGGGATTTTCCTGTGACACTACTAGGGCCACAGTTGTGCCACGGGAACTTCTTTTTTACCCGTGACACTACCGGTAGTGTCGTGGTAAAATAAAATTTCCCATGACACTACCAATAGTGCCATGTAGTAGTGCCTAGGGTAACAAATGAGCACGGGCAGGATTCGAACCTGGGACATTTGCAGTCACAGGCGGGCGCCCTACCACTCGGCCACCACCGCTTTCTAATACGAATAACAAAATTAAAGATACGGTCTCAAGCTCATGAAAGCACATAATATTATCTTCAATCTCTGCGCAAGACATCCCCGGGGACATTGCCATATCAGCTTAACTCTATAAGGGTAAGGGTAAAAGTGCCGATAGTCGCGTCCGACACAGATTTCATTTTTCCCTCTACACGAGTCAACCACATATTATTGTCTGTTCTATCTGTATTAATATAATATATAAAAGATAAAGGAAAGGATACATGTCTAGCTAGTCCTAACTAATATTATAATGCGAATGAGAGTTTGTTTGTTACTCTTCACGCTTTATCTACTGAAACAATCTTCCTGAAATTTCGCATACACATAGTTAAAAGTACTGAGAAGGACATAGGGTACCTTTCATCCCGGGAAAATATACTGTTCCCGTGGGAGATTCACGCGGACGAAGCCGCGGGCAAAAGCTAGTCCTAACTAATATTATAAATGCGAAAGTGAGTTTGTTTGTTTGTTTGTGACGTCTTCACGCTTTATCTACTGAACCAATCTTCCTGGAATTTCGCATACACAACACACATAGCTGGAAGTTCGGAGAAGGACATAGGGTACCTTTCATTTCGGGAAAAAGCGCTATTCCCGTGGGAAATTCATGCGGGCGAAGCCGCGGGCGAAGCCGCGGGCGAAAGCTAGTATTATATATTATATAAAACTGCACTAACTCTACTCATTCTTTGAAAAACTTAAGACAATTTACTTACTTTTCAAGTGCAAATATCCGTTATATTAAGTGTACATATCGGTATCTCTTGTTAAAAGCAAAACCTCGTCTCCGCAACCGGATATCCTTCTTTCTATATCAAATGGAGTGACGTCACGGACTGGGACCGGATATGAGATGGACAGGGATAACGTAGCCACAGCTTGGTAGTCGCCCGGGAGCCGCATATAATAATAACGATGGCCATTTAAATCTTTGATGTAGTTACTTAGCGTACATTATAATAACACGTACATAGCTTACCTACGTTACTTGGGCAGATACTTTTTTGATATACTTCTTTTTGATATGCTTTGATATTTCAGTATATACAGATACAGAATCACGTCTTTATCACTTACGGGGTAGACAGAGCCAAAAGACGTAAGACTCGAAGGCCTTAGCTAAATAGGGTTGTGGGCTTATTGGTGGAATATGATGGAACAAGATGGAGATTCAGGTTGCTAGCCTATCACCTATGGAGAAATCCCCAGTTTAAAGCCTTTTCCCTCGATTGACTTTTACAATCTGCGCGGGAAGAGAAACTTGCGCATTCTGTGTTTTTTCTTCGCTCCCAGACCAGCATGGAAGATTCAGTAGATTTCAGTAGATATACATGCAAAAATAAATAAATATACTTGGTACGTATATCCTTTGAATCAGGTCAGGTACCATCCAGTGCGAATGTCATACCTTAGGCGAATGTCCCTCGGTCCCTTAAACCGCCGTTTAAGCCGTTTAAGTGAAAACGGCAATATTGGCTGTTTTCTATAAGCTGCTGTTTAAAGAATTGAAGAGTTTTCGCCCTGAAATTTCTGATATGTATTGTAGAACGTATGTTTAAAGGGAGGACTGTTTCCAAAACACGATGGGAAAAATTTTGCTCGATAGAAAAAAATCCTGAAGTTACCTCTAAAATTTCATATGAATACAGATAACATCCGTGTTTTATAATAAAAAATGTTTTAAAACCACCAACACAAAGGTATTTTACCTTTTCGATTTCGTGACTGATTTAAATTTTTGAAAAACTAAACATTTCTATTAACTTTTTGATAAAAATGTGGCGCGCAACCGGGACGTCCCCCCCCCCGCCTCAGCCGCTTCATATGAATTTTCGCTGACCGCCTAACCCCCCGGGACCGAGGGACATTCGCCCTGGATGGTACCTGATTCAAAGGATATAACTAGCTATCCAGAGAGGAAACTCTGCCAGCGTAATGGGCACCTTTGAACCAGGTACTGTCCAGTCCAGGGTGGTATTTTAGATTAAATTATTTATAATGTGTATTTAATAATTTTAAAAGGTTCTCATCTAATTCATTTATTATTAATTTGGTTTAGTTTTATTTGAATTGTAATAAATAGTTAATCAATTTGGAAATTAAATATAGCGGCATAGCGGGTATCTATGCAAAACAGATGGCAATGCCATAATACACGCATTATGATAAGGAGTCGAAGGGCATAGATGATCCGATAATGAAGCCAATATAACTCTGTAATAAACAACGAAACCACACTGGATGCGTTTGCTTGACAGAAGTTAAATAAATATAGAATCGTTTTCATTATTTTATCCCAAATGACCCAGAAATGGAATAAACAACTACAAAAAAAAAGTTTTAGTGAAACGTTAGTAGAAAAAACCAGCCAAGTGCGAGTTGAACTCGCGTGGAGAGGGTTCCGTACAATGCCAATTCTTATAGGTTAGATTGTCCTGTAATCTTCAGGCAATGAACTATATTTTGTATCTTTTTCAAAATTTTAGGCTTAGTAGTTTCGGAGATCAGGGGGGGAATGTTTAATTTTCGTCTTTTTTCATGAATCAAAACTATTTATTTTACAATAATAACAAAAATTTGAGATCCTCATAACAATTTTGTCCCCCGAAAATTACCCATACCTATTTTTTCATTTTTGTACGGAACTCTAAAAATACATTCATCTTTTACCCGCTTTATAGAGTTTGTTCTCCAAAATGTTGCTAACTCAGAGCATAAAGGCTGCTTTAAAAGCATGTGACACATAATAATTTCAGTGGCCAGGTTATAACCCTCATGAATATACATTGAGTCCCTACTGCGTGACACTGTGCCATAATGTCCATTTTTATAGAGTACAGTGAACTTCAAGTCATCCCAGCATTGACCTCTATGCCACGGTAATAGAGGCGAATTCGCAATGAACTTGCCTAGTTTGGTGTAATGTTGACTGGACTGTACGTACGTACAGTAGGCATTAATGTTTTATGGTATGCCAGAGCCCTTTGAAAATTGTTTCTCATCAGAACCATGCTAAATTTCTGGATAGAGGGTGTTCTATATTCTTCGCCGTTTCTTCAAGTATATGCATGATATTATTTTGTGTGCCAAATTATATTTTTTCTCGTAATTTTAATGAAACTTATTTCTTAACTATCTTAACTAATATTATAAATGCGAAAGTGAGTTTGTTTGTTACCTCTTCACGCTTTATCTACTTAACTGGACGTAGTTATGCAAACCAGATCCAACACCAAAATATAGAATGTTGGGAAATTGACTTTTTACTTTGGGACCTAATATTTAAATATAAGGAAGGTTTATTGAATAAGCTAATAAGAAATATCATAGATAATACTTAAAAGTACACGGTCAAAATTCTATTACAGCGATTGAACAGTAAAATGTCTGAATTTTCATGAAAAACATTGAATGGATCCTGTTTGCAGTAAGTTAGTTTGCAGTTTTTTCTTAATTGCCTATATACCATGTACTGTGAAACAATTGATTTTGTTTTATACATTGATGCAATGCTATGATATTAAGACAATATAATAAAGAGGCATCGGCGAATTACAAATGGCTTTATTTTTAATCAAAAATTTAACAAATGTTTCAAAATGCTTTGTTAAAAGAATAATATCTAAAAGCTTTTGTAGACATTCTCGAAGAATGTCTAAAAAGCTTTCAGATATTATTCTTCTGGTTCATCTAATTCAATCTCGAAGTCCGGCACTCCCGAAAAACCGTCGACATCATCAACAATCCTGTCATCTCCAGTAAAATTCTTATAAACATTGTGTACATCTGTACATCGTTTGGAATAATATGTAAAATACTTCTTATGTCTTTCAGTTTTACACTGAGTATGGGCTTTTCATTAGATTTATCGACTGCTATTTTCCTATTTGTAATAATGTTTTCTAATTTTGAACAAGAAAGAAAATCTTCTTTAGTCATTCTTGTCACATGCATGGGTTTATTCTTCTTGCAATTTTTCATTATTTCTATGTAATCTTGTAGTGTATAAAGTCTCTGCTGTAATTTTAAAGCACATTCTATCTTCCCAAAGTCAGTGTCATTAGGCAAAAAGCTATGCCCTGATTCTGAGATCTTACTGAGAAGCTTAAGCCTGATGTTAGACACCTAATACTTTGTAGTGATTTGGCAGAATGGTAATATAAATGCTATGCGATCATCCGACTTTGCAACAGATAAGTATTAGATTTTTAGAATCAGGGCATAGCTTTTAACCTAATGACACTGACTTTGGGAGGATAGAATATACTTTAAAATTACAACAGAGACTTTATACACTACAAGATTACATAGAAATAATAAAAAATTGCAAGAAGAATAAACCCATGCATGTGACAAAATTGACTAAAGAAGATTTTCTTTCATGTTACAAATTAGAAAACATTATTACAAATAAGAAAATAGCAGTCTATAAATCGAAAATTTCATGGCTTAAAACTAAGGAACTAGTTCTTAAAAAGGAATTTATATGAGAACAAAAGAAGCAGATTTTAAGGAGCTCAACATACAGAAAGAATACCCGTGGTAGACAACCAATTATGTCCAAGAACCGAATGGATTCACTTTGGCCTAATGGAAAGCCCATACCCAGTGTAAAACTGGAAGACATAAGAAGTCTTTTACATGTTATTCCAAACGATGTACACAATTTCTATAAGAATTTGACTAGAGATGACAGGATTGTTGATGATGTCGACGGTTTTTCGGGAGCGCCGGACTTCGAGTTTGAATTAGATGAACCCGAAGAATAATATCTGAAAGCTTTTTAGACATTCTCCGAGAATGACTGCAAAAGCTTTCAGATATTATTCTTTAATATTATTCTTTTAACAAAGCATTTTTAAACTTTGGTTAAATTTATGATTAAAAATAAAGCCATTTGTAATTCGTCGATGCCTCTTCATTATATTGTCTTAATATCAAAGCATTGCATCAATGTATAAAACAAAATCAATTGTTTCACAGTACATGGTATATAGGCAATTAAGAAAAAACTGCAAACTAACTTAATGCAAACAGGATCCATTCAATGTTTTCCATGAAAATTCAGACATTTTACTGTTTAATCGCTGTAATAGAATTTTGACCGTGTACTTTTAAGTATTATCTATGATATTACTTATTAGCGTATTTAATAAACTTTCCTTATATTTAAATATTAAGTCCCAAAGTAAAACATCAATTTCCCAACATTCTATATTTTTGTGTTGGATCTGGTTTGCATAACAACGTCAAACGTTACATAGACGAGATCCAAACCGCATGTTTCGTAAGAACTGTATTCATTCAAAACGAAACAAAGAACCATGTGTAATGGATCTTATTCAAAATATGCAATTGTGAGTATATTTATTATGCAAATAAGATCCAATCGGCATGATCCTCATAAAATCACAATTTCATAATTAAATATAGAACCAAGTGACATGGATTTAGTTTTATGTTTATTTCCTGAAAATCACGCTGCTTGAATCTTTTCTTACGTTCCAAATATGTTGTTTTAAGATGGTATCTTTGAAAATAATACATTTTTTAGACCAATGAAACACTGGAGACACTGGTCTTTTTTTCCATAGACGTAAGGCCTATTTTTGAATAATTTTGTGTACAGAACTCAATTTTGGCCAAGGTGTGGGTTGGATCTGGTTTGCATAACTACGTCCACTATTCTTCCTGAAAGTTAGATACATACATATAGTTAGAAGTACTAAGAAGGACATAGGGTACCTTTCATCCCGGGAAAAAGCACTGTTCCCGTGGGAAATTCACGCGGGCGAAGCCTCGGGCAAAAGCTAGTAGTTAATGAATAAGTTTCTATTGAAGTTCGGTGATTATTCATCAATAGTACTTTTACAAATAGCAACGGTAGATTATTTTCCTTCGTCATAAAAAGAGAATGAACTCTTGATTTATTGGTAACTTAAGAAATTTTGAAGGTTATACCCGCTAAAGATGATTGATGAACGCTAACTTTTTTCCAATTTTAAAGATAAAATTCACATTAAGTATACATACATAGAATCATGTCTTTATCCCTTACGGGGTAGACAGAGCCAAGACTCGTGAGACTCGAAGGCCACGCTGAGCTGAATAGTGGGCTCTCTGATGGAATGGAGATTCAGGTATAGTGACAGGTTGCTAGCCCATCGCCTATGAGTGGAGGAATCCCCAGTTTAAAGTCCTTTCCCTCGTTTGACTTTTACAATCTGCGCGGGAAGAGAAGCAGCTGGCACATTCCATGTTTTTTTCTTTGCTCCCAGACCAGCATGGAAGCACATTAAGTATGTTCCAGCTATATTGAATAAAGTGGCTACAAATGAACTTTATTTGACATTTTATTCATCATGGTACATTGGTACAGTCAACATTAGGTGAAAACCTGTAATGGTATTTGTAAGTAATTTTTGAATAAATAAATAATAAACATCACAGGACAACATAACATGTTATACAAACGTTCATTTGGCTTTAAATATTTACAAACTGCGAGTATAGCCAAATTCAGGGACTACAATTGAAATTGTAGTTGAAATAAAGGTTTGCATCCAACAAAACTTACGCTAACTTATCGTTACCTACAACTCAAATCATTAACGGATTTGAACTACAAACATGTGCGCGATTGCGTGTGTTGTCGTAATTCAATACAGGAATGGATTTATTTACTAGGGTACCGATTATAATTTGAGATTTAGTTGTTCAATGCTAATATCATTTAATCATATAACGCAAAATCCTACATTAGGCTAACAAAGATAGCTAGAGAGAGGCATATTTCGGAAGACATCATAAAAACTGTTAATTAGTACGTACCGAAAACAATTTAGCAGTCTTGACATAAACCGTGAAAACTCTTTCATGTACGAGTTGGTTGGCTATTCAACTAATCTTTTAAAATAATCTAACAACTGTCTAAATATTGAAGATGTCTCCCAACTGCACTATGGGCAAGAAGCGGTCTCTTCCTTCTTCTGACACTTTTCATAAAAATTGGCAAAGAACTAAAGATTCTTTGAAGCAAAATACTGATAGTCGCCGAAATTTTTTTAATACAATTCTTTCAGCTTGACATTCCATTTCAGTCTTATCGAGCAAATCGCATTCCCTGATAGTACAGCAAATATGACAGACAAAATAGCTAAAGATGTATCTTGCATTGGAAATGCAGCTTTATCAGACTTAATGGGTTGAACAGAACAAATGCCAAGGGACGTATTTTACGGTGCGGCTTTTAGGCTTTCAACATCAAACAACTGAGAAGATTAATCACTAGTCCTACTAAAGGAGAAAGAGTGACTGATACAGAAGTGACGGTTGAGTAAACTGGGAATTACTCTTTCTTTTGACTACAGCTCTAAATATACATCGTTAACCAATTTTATCTAGGAGTTTAAAGGTGATTTGTGTTTTAATAGCTTAGGAAAGATTACTAAAATCTAAAAACAAACTTTCAATCAAGTAAATTTAAAAAAAGAAAATTTATAACAGAATAGGGATTCCCATAGGAACTCCGTGATAGACAATTAGACATAGAAAAAAAAACGCATATTAATAATACCATGGAAGTAGTAAGTACTTTGTACAAGGTACTTATTACTTCCATGAATAATACATTTCGAATTTCAATAATTCGTTTGTAAAAAAATTAGAAGAGAAAAATATTTTTCTCAAATATTCCTATTATTCTCGATGACCTATTATGACATATTATTCTAAATGACAAATCGCATTTTTGAATCTTCTAGCCTTCGAGCTACATGGACTTCCGCGCGCGGCAGTCCGTGTTGCTCTATATCTTCTAACTCATTAAGTAGTAATATCTCGATGTTCTAGCCAGTTGACTTCAAACCTTTGGTTTAGAGACACTATTTCATCTACACATATCCACACACTTTGTGGAAACACAAAAATAACTCAACGAAAACAATAAGTACAACATCGCCTTATTATCTATCAATAACGCGTAATTCTTGGCATAAACTGCTATAATATTTAGGATCGTTTATCAAACTATAATACAAGCAATAACATACGAACTCTTGTACCTACAGGATCACATTGATAGATTTATCTGGTCAGTAGGCGAGTGTTGCTTTTATCTAATGTTTTTTTTTTTCTATCAAAATTATTCAGCAACCTTTATTTATAAGCATATAAAAGGTTTAGAAAGTACTTTTAAAAAAATTGCAAAATTGGTCACATTTCGATTATTTCTTTTATGAAAATAAATAAATAGAATAGTCTCAAAATGGTACAGGTTGCTCAAATACTACTTATATTTTCTATAGGTAGTACCTATTTAATAATACTCAATGTCAAAACTAGGAGGTGATTTTTTTTAGTTTGATGTGTTTGAGACCACACGACAAGAATGAAAACAATCAAGGCGAGGTCCCACTCGAACGAACTTTACCCGAATGAGCGCTAGCATAGCTGAGCATTTCACCCCAGTCTCATTCAATACACAAAATAAAGTAGGTACCTCAAAGGGTAAAAAAGTTTTCACTTCTAATGGTGCTTCCACTGGCAGTTATAAAAGTCATATAACATTTGCCGTCTCTTTTTTTCATTAACTTGTAACATAAGTGTAAAGAGACAACAGATATTATAAAACATTTTATAACTGCCAGTGTGGGCACCAAAAAAGACACTGTTGCACTCTACAATACAAATGATATTCGCCTCGACCACTCGCCGAATGTGATAACTATAGGAATATTATGCTTATTATAGGGATAAGGACTCTGGAATTCAGTGCCGTTTCAGCAGCCAAAGGGGATGAGCGCGTTTCCTGCGGGAAAAGTTTTCGATCTTATACTGTTTGATATATGGTTCGGTGTTGAGCAAAGTGTGTGGATTTTAATAAATGTGAATGCGGAATTTGTGAATTAAATGCCTGGTAATTTTTAATATTTTTAATAATCTTTTTTGTTCCAAAAAGTACTTACTTCAAAGATTTTTGTGTTAAATCTTGCAGTTAAGTGGATTTTAGTAAATGTGAATGCGGATTTTGTGAGTTCAATGCCTGGTAATTTTTAATATTTTTTATTACTTCTTTTGTTATAAAATTACAGAAAATATACATATTTTAAAATAATTTCTGCACTAGAGCGATAATAATGTATATTGTTTAGACATTTTTCTCATATTATGGCGATTTATAAAACGATAAGAACTAATGAGTTTTCTGTTAGTTATTTTAAATGCGCCGTATAGTTTTCCTTTTTTGTTTTGTAAAGGCAAATTTAATTTTTTAGGTATTTTCACAGATAAATATCAGTATGCGTCGGGATATGTCTTCGTTTAGATATGTGTCCATCGAATTTACGCCACACGCTTAGCGTCTGTCTACCGATGAGAATAAGTTTCACTATAGTATAAGTATTTGGTATTTTTTTCCTTAGTAGCATTCATTTCAAAACCAGAGTGAATAGGCTGCATCTGGGTAAGCTCGCTTCATCGTAGACCTCATCTCTGTCCTCTGGCAAGATTGAATCAAGAGCAAACCCATCTTTAAAAAAAAAAAAAATTACCAAAGCGTGAATTTATTTTTTTAAATAAACATTTGAATTAAAGCTTCACTTCAAACAACTAAAAGTTGCTGTTATTTAAAACAGCAACATTGTCACCAAAAGAAAAACTTACCCCTTTTATTTCGGCATTTTCCATCGGAAATTGAATTGGTGAAAAGTTTTCCAACGCATGCAAATTCATGCTAGTTATAATTAGAATCCTACATTGCTAGTTTTACCCAGTTGCCACGAAGGGTTAATCCATGCATTTATCCTAAGCTAAATCAAAAACATTAGGTACTAGTTTAGTACCTAATGTTTTTGATTAGGCTTACTCACGGATGATGACTGTAATGATGACTGTCCCAGTGGGAACAGTCATCATCATTAGCCAAGGCACTGGCCTTTCTTATGAATGGACTAGCTAGTGCCCGCGGCTTCGCTCACGTTAACCTTTCTTAGCGGATGCCTACGTCATAACATATACCTGCATGCCAAATTTCAGCCCGATCCGTCCAGTGGTTTGGGCTGTGCTGTGCGTTGATAGATCACTATGTCAGTCAGTCAGTCAGCCAGTGGCCAGGTCTCTCCAGCTCCTACCTTCGAGTATTTTCATCTCTTTACCACCATCTAACCATCGGCATGACTTTCGGCCTGCCTTGCTGCAAACCATTTTGCATAATGCGAAGAAAACTCTAAATGTAATATTACATACATACATTTTATCACGCCTTTTTTCCCGTGGGGGTATTCAGAGACTAGCAATTGAGTCTATTATGGCGGATATTGAGTCTCAAAAATCGTTCTACTAAAAGTTCACTTCAGCACATAATTAAAACGGCGGAAAATTTACAAACGCTTTTAATTGCATGCTAGTTCTAAATAGTTCTAATTAAAGTCTACGCTGCTGGCGTGACGTAGTGTACTGACATATTGCACAATGCACAATTGCATATTATACGTGTGACGCAAACAGAGGGGTGTTATAAGTTCGGCGTGTCTGTGTATCTGTCGATCTGTATGTCTGTCTGAGGTAGCTTCGAAACGCATGAACCGATTCCAAAGCATGGCATGGCATGGTCGAGTTTCTACAACTCAATACTTTACTGCATCTATGCTTACCTAAAGTGGTGACATATAAATGAGAAAGTACTAAGGCACAGCAACTTGGGTAGAAAAGAGGAGGTCGCATCATCACATAAACTAGTGGTTCGCCGCGAACTTAGACCTCGCGATTATTATTTTAGAAATATGCGTATATCTCAAAAACGGCTGAACTGATTTTGTTGCACAACGAACTCCACCGACAAGAGCCTCGCTCTTAAATTTTATGATGATGATGAACAAACAAAAAAATTCTATGGATAGTTGCTACACGTATTCTTAATATCATCGAAATTAATTCAACGGTTCGAGAGTTATCGCGGAAAAACATTTATACATACAAACATATGTTTTCGCCTCAACTTGAATTATAGCCCTCGCTCGCTTCGCTCGCTCGGTCAAATAACTAAGGCAATTCTGTTTCAGCATGTGTGAACAATTTTTCTTATATCGGCACCCAATCTATTATGCTAGTATATGAAAGTCCTGGCAGGCGCGGCGTGATGCATATTGCACATTATTCTTGCAGTTTATTGAACTGCAGCGTGCAAGGCTATTTGACGCTCTACTTGACTTATTGGCTCCTAGCCACGTAGCTATTTTTACCCGATTACTAAGAAAGGTTATTTTTTACGTTATTAGCTAAATCAAGTAAAATTAAGCTCTCAAGTCATATCGTGAATGGCGAATATTGGTTCTCAAAATGTGTAATTCAGTAGTGAGTATCTTTCTTTTGACACCCCAATTAATACTTCTAATAAAAAGATACTTGAGTCAAAAGGTGAAAGGTCAACACTATGATGATCCTATATATTCATCCTAAACATAACAGGTAAATGGTAAAAAATAAATAAAACATTACCTGTTTCCAGCGTGACATGAATTTTATTTCCCAGCCGTCACAAACATTTTCTGTTTAGAATTTATTTCAACACGGAAATGTCATTCGAAAGCAGAAATAACCAGTTTTTTTATTGTTATAAAATATTTATCTTTCTTGTAATGGTAACCTTATTTAGGGTGCGGTTTCCCTATAGTTGTAGATTTTGCGTGATTGATTAACAAACATCAACACACACACTTTAGATGCTCTGATGTCTCAGACAAGAATACACACACAGTGTGTAATTTCACGAGTGTGTAATACACATTCGCGAAATTTATGAAAATACAGGTTATCCGACCAGAAAACATAAAGCCCTCTTGACACAATGATGTACAACCCTCGTCTATCCGGGTGCAAACATCATTAATTTTATTAAGTAGACCTTATTTTCCACGCAGCTTATACCCATGTAAATATTCCATTGAACATTAAAATAATTTATCTTATACACAAAATAAATAGAAAACCTTACATTAATCTAATGTGATGTGTGGCATTTGACTCTATCACCCTTTTCTCGAAACTACCCTCACAGATTGTAGGAATACGAGATTAAAGGTATACATTAAAACAAACTTACGAACCCTTTAGGATTAAGCTTGGTAGAACAAATAGACGTACAATAAATAGAAGTGAGTGGCACAGAATAGACAAGATAAATATAAAAATATGTTTATTTTTCTCCAAATAATACCTACATGGTTTTGTATAAACAAAATCCTAACTAACATTATAAATCCGAAAGTGAGTCAGTTTGTTTGTTATCTCTTCACGCTTTATCTACTGAACCAATCTTCCTGAAATTTCGCATACACATAGATAGAAGTTCTGAGAAGTACATGGGGTATTTTTCAGCTCAGGAAAAAGCACTGTTCCCGTGGAAATTCACGCGGGCGAAGCCGCAGGCAAAAGCTAGTCTGTTATATTTTTTAATATTCATAGATATAGTACTTATGAGTCTTCATTAATTGAAGGAATAGTATGGCTTCACGCTTACCCGATGACCCCTAAGTCAGGTACAGTCAGCAGAGAAACTCACAGAATCTTATCTCAGAGGGGTCAGGTTTCTCTGCATGTGACTGTACGTCTAGGGATGATTTCTGTGATAAATTATTTAAGCAAAATTGTACCTATCCCAAATGATCAAAGAAATTATATAATAACTCGCTTTCCCCCGCGTAAATTTCCCACGGGAACCATGCCTTTACCCGGGACGAAAGGTATCCTACGTCCTTCTCCGTACTTCTAACTATGTGTATGCGAAATTTCAGGAAGATTGTTACAGTAGATAAAGCGTGGAGAGGTAACAAATAAACAAACAAACTCACTTTCACATTTACAATATTAGTTAGGATAGGATTATAAATAGATAATTAGCAGCACAAAATGATGTACTTATATTCTATAATTTATTTGCAAACATAAAAATAAACACTTATTTTCATCCATAATAAAAAGTAACGACAAAGTCAATGGAGCGCACAGCGTAGGTGACGAATTCTGAACTTTACTCCGTAGGAATTGGGTTGAAAATGCTTTAGTGACCAGACCACTTCATTTGAATGCACAAATGAGCCGTGTGATGCCAAATAATGGTTTGTGAAATTGTGAACTCTGTTAAATTGAAAAATCGTGTAGATACATTAATACTATTAGGTGTTCTCTAGTAAATTGTGATTACTATGTGGAGCGTAACGGGGCGGCAGCCTCTACGTTTTTTAATTGTTCAACTATTGTTTGATAAATATCGAACGTCTGTTTTGTAACTACCTATATCATCATTATCTCAAGCCTTCCTCGACTATTTTGGTGTAGGCCTCCTTCGACCTCCTCCAATTTGCTCTATTCTGGGCAGTGTGTAGGCAGTTCTTGCCCGCTATCCTCTTGATGTCGTCTATCCACCGCATCTTGGGTTTTCCGACAGGTCTTTTACGTCCCCAAGGTCTCCACTCCAGCATGGCCTTGCCCCATGAGTCCGATTTCCGGGCTATATATGACCTGCCCATTGCCACTTTAATTTGGACCCTCGCTTCACTATATCTGAGACTCTACTTTGTTTCCTTAACCACTTATTAGTTTTTCGATCCCGTAGCATTATCCCTACCAGCTTCCGTTCCATTTCCCTTTGGGTAACTATAAGCTTTTGAAGGATTTCCTTGGTTGTCACCCAAGTTTCGGCTCCATACGTAAGAACTGGCAGGATGCACTGGTTGAATATTCGTGCTTTTTGACAGGTGGTAAGGTTCATTCTGAAAGCTAAGTCCAGTTTTGTAAAGGCAGCCCAGCCTAAACGTATTCTCCTGTTTATTTCTGTTCCCTGGTTTTCCTTTCCTACTTTTATTTCTTGACCTAAGTAGACGTATTTGGTAACTTTTTCTAGTGGTGCTGTGATCGTCGTTGTGCTTAAATTTTCTGTGGTCATGACCTTGGTTTTAGTTTGGTTCAATTCAAGTCCTACATGCAAAGATGCGTCATGAAGATCATTAACCATGGTCTGAAGCTCTTCAGGGTCACTAGCAAAAAGCACTATGTCGTCTGCGAATCGAAGATTGGACAATCTTGAACCCGCTATCGACAGGCCTTTGTCTTCTCAGTCAAGTCTCTTAATGATATCTTCTAACACCAAGGTAAACAGTTTAGGTGAGATGGTGTCTCCCTGTCTAACCCCTCTTTTGATATCGACAGGGTTTGTGTGCTGAGGAATAGCTACTTGTAACTATATAAATAAGTATTTTTATTTCTAAAGAATTATTTCAAAAGAAATTCGTAATTTAAAAAAAAAACGTGAATTGAATAGGATGTATTTTATTTGCACCTGTGCTGTGGGAAGCACAATTTTATGAATGTCCACCACAGACCATACAACCTAATTGTGTAGTCTGTGACGTCCACTGAATAAATAAAACATTATTTTTAAAAATATCATGGTATAGGTAAATGTACCACATTTTTCTTTATCATGTTACATAGAAATAAGCGAGGCCTTCCTTTGAAGTACATAGGTGCCCGATATCGTGGAAAATGTAATAATAAAGGTTCATTTAATGGAATACCATTAGGCCTAATGTTATTTAGTACAGTGAAGGTAAAACGATATTTGATCATTACTTTTATGAGATTCTATTGAATTAGATGCAAATTCAGATTTTTTACTTGCATGAGGTACTAACCTAAATCCTGTACTTAAAACAAGCGATCTTGTATACAGAATCCATACTAATATTATAAATGCGAATGTTTGGATGTGAGTTGTTGTTTGTGAGTTTGTGAGGATGTTTGTTACTCAATCACGCAAAATCTACTGGACGGATTTCGATGAAATTTGGTACAAAGGTAGATAATGACCTGGAATAGCACATAGGCTACTTTTTATCCCGGGAAAAAGCACTGTTCCCGTGGGAAATTCACGCGGGCGAAGCCGCGGGCAAAAGCTAGTGAATTATAAATCATTGACATCCTTTCTACTGGTGAAATTATTCATGAGCAACTTTTTGTATCGGGTCGACTTACATACTTCAAAAAAAAAACAGCTGTTCCATACATTTTGTGATATTATTTTGAGAGTGGAACCGACTTTTTTTCGGTTTTCGGAGTCGGAAAACTTGTTCATATTCATAAGTGTATCTATCGACGACATGGAGCCGTCAAAGTGTCAAATAATATGGTAAAAGGTGTTAGACAATTTGTTATCGTACGGTACTGTTTGTTTAGATTAGTAATATAATAGCAAGTTATTTGGACAAGTTACAACCGAATTATTTCTACTTATAAAATAATTCTGTTTAATTTAAAATAAATAAAGATCAATTCAAACCAGAATTTCTGGACACTGCGGTTGAAAGCTCGGAAAATGTTCGCAGTTAAAGCTCGAGGAATTAAAATTACTTATCCCAGTACTAATTAGTTTCTCACAGAACTTTTGTCCGAGATTATGGGACTGGCTGTGACTCTAATTAAATACCAACTGACCCACTGATGGTTTCAGTGATTCGCTCGTTAAAACAAACAAACTCTTCAGCTTTTTTTTTTAAGAACATAGGGCGGCAAACGAGCAAGCTTTATTATATTACTGCTTTATTTTATATACAATTAGCTTTTGCCCGCGGCTTCGCCCGCGTGAATTTCCCACGGGAACCGTACCTTTTTCCGGGATGAAAGGTGCCCTATGTCCTTCTCCGTACTTCCAGCAATGTGTATGCGAAATTTCAGGAAGATTGGTTCAGTAGATGAAGCGTAAAGAGGTAACAAACAAACAAACCAACAAACAAATTTCGCATTTATAATATTAGTTAGGATGTATAGAACGTACTCAGTAATATATACCTAAGCAAACGTATCATACGATTGTGCTAAAATGAGGTATTGCGCTTTCCTATAAGCAGCCATTTAACCACGTTCGATACTAACGTCCTATTTTTGAAAGTGTGACTCACCAAAATTGCATGAGTCAAATAATTTTTCAATAGAAATTAATTATTCCGTATTTTTGAATTGTATATGTCGAACAATTCGCAACGAGTGATCTCTACCATTCGTTTTCGTTTTCTAAAACCCAGAGCCATCCAGAATGAAAAAACAATTTATATTCGTCCACATCCTTATTTAATTGTAAGACAATGTTGTAAAGTGACGTCTTTGGAGAAAATACATCAGTGGAGTTTGTTGCGCCGCCTCTTCTCCACTTGCGGTTTGGAGGCGGTAGTAACCTTGGCTTTAAGTAATTTTATGACATCAACTAACTAAAAAACAAGTATATGACGATTTAAAAGTGCTATTTTTACATACATACATTTATGTTTTTCTTTTCCAGCTTAATTAATCCACTGCAGGACATAAGCCTCCTCTAATGCACGCCAAGCTTCTCGGTCTTGTCTTGTGCAATTATTTTCCATAATGGGCATCCTTTCTAATACATATATACATACATACATAGAATCACGTCTTTATCCCTTACGGGGTAGACAGAACCAAGAGTCGTGAGACTCGAAGGCCACGCTTAGCTAAATAGTGGGCTCTCTGATGGAATGGAGATTCAGGTATAGTGACAGGTTGCTAGCCCATCACCTATGAGTGGAGGAATCCCCAGTTTAAAGCCTTTCCCTCGATTGACTTTTACAATCTGCGCGGGAAGAGAAGCAGCTGGCACATTCTATGTTTTTTCTTCGCTCACAGACCAGCATGGAAGGTTATTATTATGTTTTTATGCTATTTTTAGCCCATTTAAAAAATCATTTTCATTTCATTTCAAGAACCCACACCAAGCAGCCTTGCGTCGCATTTGCCGCGCGAGGCTGTTCGCGCTGTGTGGACCCGCCTATTCAATTTTGAGCAAGCATCCACGTGACCACGACCAATACTCGTATATCTGTGTTCTCGCCACATTATTAGGTTTCTGGCTTTACCAGGAAAATAGAGATCGAACGTGCCACAGCCTCGCTTGGGGATGAAATCGTATGATTTCACTTCACCGCTCAAACATATAGTTTTCATTGCTACTATAATTAATCGTACTCTGTGATTGCGACATAGCTTACGAGTCAACCAGTCAACTAAAGTGTATGTAATAAAACTAAGAGACAGGAGTGCCGTACAAAAAGCATGAATTCGTATTAGTATGAAACGCAGTTGAAAAATATTAAAAATTCGCCACCGTTGTATATCGTCATTGTGTCACTCATAATCGTTGTTTAACTCGGGAGATACGCGAGGCTGCAGACAACTGCAGTTATGTTACCCTACATGGGCTTTGTGCGATGGCTATAGTGGCCAATTTTCAATGCATTTGGATAGGTTTATGTGTGGTTAGTGTGACTATAGCTTTGGCCATTACCAGAACGTTTCATGTCAAAATTAAATTCATTTATCGCCACACCCGTGACATACAATTACTTTCAGCTTTAATTAATGTTTCTGATAAGAGAGATACGGATATCAAAATAATCAGATAACATGACATAAAGCTTCTAGCTTTTAGGGTTATATTAATTAGAAAAGAACGTACTTAATAACTATATGTAATCTACTGTTGAAAGGAAAATTAGCTTGGTTCCTATTTGAAGACCGTATTGAGAATACCTCTAAATTAACCTCATCTTCTTTTATATTTCTTCTTCTCGGTTTTTTTAACACGAACCGTTACTGGGTATATATAGTACTCTGTGGTGGTATACACATAATTATATGGTTATGGTTCTACCTCCAATATTCACTTACCCGCTTTCGTTAAGCAGGCTGACCGTCTCGGTCGTGGCCGAAAAGTAGGTACCATAACACTATCTGTATTTTTTTTCTGTGTTTTTATTGTAGGTATGTGTGCCAAATAAATATTTTTTCTTTCTTTCTTTTATAAAAAAAACTTGAGATGAACGTCGGGAGAGACCAGTTTCAAGCATTAGGGCGTGATTGAAGGACGGTTAAAGTTACCTTAGTGACCGAATCCTTATCTTTCTCTATAGAAACCGGTTGATTGAAACCTGCATCATGTGCATAGAAACCATACATTCCTAACAACCTGCTTGGTTCCAGTGATTCTGTTATTTCAATTCATGGCCCAAATTCTTACCCCTACGACAACGCACAGTGGTTATCTCAAATGATTCACTCACTCGCTCACTATCGTTAGCTAAGTTTCTGTAGACCTTGGGAAAGACTAGCTTAAAGCATTAGGGCGTGATTGAAGGACGGTTAAAGTTACCTTAGTGACCGAATCCTTATCTTTCTCCATAGAAACCGGTTGATTGAAACCTGCATCATATGCATAGAAACCAAATATTACTAACATCCTGCTTGGTTCCAGTGGTGCCGGGAACATTCTGTTGTTTCAATTAATGGCCCAAATTCTTACCTCTACGACAAAGCACAGTCGTTATCCCAAATAATTCAGTCACTCGCTTTCGTTAGTCTGGTTTCCTTGGGAGAGACCAGTTTAAAACATTAGGGCGTGATTGGAGGACGGGTAAAGTAACTTTAGTGACCGAATCCTTATCTTTCTCCATGGAAACCGATTGTTTGAAACGAAATTGAAAAAGGAATGTTTGGTTTCTATGCTCATGATCTAGTCATGTGCATAGAAACCAAACATTCCTAACAAACTGCTTGGTTCCAGCAATATTCTATTGTTTTAGCTTTCTTCCAATTCATTACCTCTACGACAAAGCACAGTTATATCCCAAATGATTCACTCACTCACTATCGTTAGCTCGGTTTCGGTGAACCTTGGGAGAGACCAGTTTAGAACATTAGGTCGTGATTGGAGGACGGGTAAAGTAACCTTAGTGACCGAATCCTTATCTTTCTCCATATAAACCGGTTGATTTTGGTTCCAGTGTTGAACGCGGCCGCGATGTGGTCGCGCAAGCACTCTGTGTGCAGTGCGGTCAGCGGTGCCTCCAAAGGTGACGACGACCTGGCGATTGGCCTGCAGTTGTATCCCTTCGCGATAGCATTGAGAGTCAGGGTACTACAGGTAACTTCTCATTTCTATTTGTACTTGCTTACCCTTAGACGACCTCCGTGGCTTAACGGTCATCACGCCGGACTGCCACACCAGAGGTCCCGGGTTCGATCCCCAGTCGGGTCAAGATGGAAAATGATCTTTTTCAGATTGGCCGGGGTCTTGGATGTTTATCTATAAATGTATCCTAATCTATACATATAATAAAACAGTAAAAATATTTTGTCTGTACATTTAGTATTTTTGACTAAAATGGATTGAGGGACACTTAAAAAGAACAATAGAAAGCAAAATATTTTTTTGGAATTTCTTGTCTGTCTGTCTGTCTGTCTGTCTGTAAGTATGTACGCGTTTCACGCAAAAACTACTGGACAGATTTGAATGAAACTTTTTTTGTTGTATAGCTATTAAGCCTGGGCAACATATAGGCTATAATTGATTTTGAAAACTGGAACACCTGATGAAGAACCATAACAGAACAGCTAAACTATAAGAAATATGGAAATGGCGCCTTAGCAAAAATCGTTCAACATGATGAGTATTTTCTGCTGACGTATAAAAATTGAAGATCCGGAACATCTGATGAAAAGCTCCAATAGATCAGCTACACTATAACATATACGGAAATGGCGCCTCAGCAAAACTTGATTAATCTGATGAGCATTTTCTGTAGACGTATAAAAATCGTTGATCCGAAACATCTGAAACAGTTTGGAACACAAAAAGTATTTTCATCTAAGCGAAAGTTACGCGGGCGAAGCCGCGGGCAACAACTAGTCCTAACTAATATTATAAATGCGAAAGTGAGTATGTTTGTTTGTTTATTTATTTGTTTGTTTGTTACCTCTTTGTTTCTACCTGAACCAATCTTCCTGAAATTTCGTATACATAAGTTCGAAGTATTGAGAGAGGTACCTTTCATTTCGGGAAAAAGCACTGTTCCCGTGGAAAATTCACGCGGGCGAAGCCGCGGGCAAAGGCTTGTTTGTTTTAAAATATAGTGTCGTTATCGTATAATAGTATCGCATAACACAAGTCTCGAACTTACTTTGGGCACACTCAATCTGTGTGACTTGTCCGTATATACAGTTTATACAGGGTTATTGGTAATAAACGCAAAACCTTCCTAGGGGTGAAAGTACTCATAAATATGAACATCTTTTTGTATGGGACCGAATCTGAAATCTCAAAAAAAAAATCAGCTGTTCCATACATTTCGGGCGAGTAGGTATTGCAAATTGTATGGAACAGCTGATTTTTTTTTTTGAGATTTCAGAGTCGGTCCTATACAAAAAGATGGTCATATTTATGAGTACTTTCACCCCTAGGAAGGTTT
Organism: Ephestia elutella; assembly: GCA_018467065.1. NCBI lineage: Eukaryota > Metazoa > Arthropoda > Insecta > Lepidoptera > Pyralidae > Ephestia > Ephestia elutella. Next base: position 4,403,339 of record CM031569.1, read on the forward strand.
TGCGTTTAATAAAAATAACCCTGTATTTATTGGGGGAGGCCTATGTCCAACAGTGGACTAAGTACCTACGGCTGAAATGATGATGATGATGATCAAAATGTACACTTAACTGTAGAGCCCTCCAAACATTGTTGTCCCGAAGAATAGATTCTCGGTACAGGTAGATTTTAATCAATAAATCAGTATTAACGTAGAGACCCGGCTTCCACGTTTATCTCGACCACCAGACCTCTATTCATCAAGGATAATTTATATTGTGTTTTTGTTGTACTTACCTTTCATGCTTTAGTCGACTTTTATCACCAATATACATCGTATTTGTCTGATTAAGGTTTAGTAGTTGGCCCAAATTCAAAAGTATTTCTAGAAGAATTTAACGGTGATAGTCGAGGTGTTAAAACTTTGATCGAATGGTCCCAGGTTCGAATTCTACTCAAGCCTCATCAGTTTGTATACCAATCTGACTTGCTACCGGTAAAGAAAAACTTCTGAGGAAATCTACATACCATTTTATCAACTATTGTGTAAAATGAAGGAGGCGAATGGCTAAAGCAATCCATTAACGTTGCCAAGATAGTACATATATTACATTCAATGTCAAGTGTATTACAATACACTGACAAGGTAAACTAAATACTCTTAAATAGGAAGAGAGATACTATTACTATCCTTGCTCCAACTCCAATGATTCACTCCCGCAATAATTTCGAGATAAAAAAAACTCTACATCCATATACAAGATCTGATCTATCTCTATGCTGAAACTAAGAGAAGACTAGATGTATAATTTATAAAACTAATTTTGTTTTCCAGAACTTTTTCGCGAAGTAATTTATGTACTTTAGCTGTAGTCAACAAGAAGCGACATTTGCATATTTAAACAGTTCAGACCCATTTCGTGAGAAGAATTTCAGCGTAAAATCACAACCAATACTCCGGCCAACAAATCAATTACTTAAATAGCTTTCGGAGAAAATTCCCCCAACTGACAACTAAAATAGATTGTAATTAATTTACGTATTGCCTTCTTCTTTATGTTTAGGATCTTAGTTCTTGTTGAAAAATCGCCTACTAAAAGTTTGTTATTTGTTACTATTTTGTCCTTCAAATTATCGTTATAAGTTATACCGTCCCTTTGTGAAATCCATATGAAAAACAAAGTTAATCTTTAGTTGTTTCGTAGAAATAGTTTTGAGTAATATACAAAATACACGAGTTATAGTGTGCAACCGAATTTGATCATTAAATTGACTTTTCATCCCTAGAAATCATGATATATTTTAAGTAAAACTTTCATTAAAATATATTTTTGTTGTCAGATCGTGTGTGGAATCGCTGGATTAGTCGTCGGGGCAGTCGGCTGGCTGGAAGAGAGACAAAAGTTGGAGCTAGGGCTGGGAGTGCCGGCTGGGGCCGTCACAGTGCTCGCTGCAGGTGACAACAAGATTCTTTGTTAGATCGATCGCCAGACTGGTCGTCGGAGCAGTCGGCTGGCTGGAGGAGAGACAGAAGTTGGAGCTAGGGCTGGGAGTGCCGGCTGGGGCCGTCACAGTGCTCGCTGCAGGTAACCACAAGATTGTTTGTTAGATGAGATCGGACGCCAGACTGGTCGTCGGATCAGTCGGCTGGCTGGAGAAGAGACAGAAGTTGGAGCTAGGGCTGCGAGTGCCGGCAGGGGCCGTTAAAGTGCTCGCTGCAGATGACCACAAGATTGTTTGTTAGATCGGTTGCCAGACTGGTCGTCGGAGCAGTCGGCTGGCTGAAGGAAAGACACAGGGGTAGGAGCCGTCACTATAATCGGGCCGAAACCTAAACTCCCGTATGACAGGTGTCATCTGGGTCAAGCCCATGAAGTTTCGATTTTTTTATTTTTTTTATCTATGCGCAGAAATGTAGTACTTCAACTTCCGGCTTGCCCGTTTAGGGAGTTCCATTGCATCCGGCTACAATAAATCGATAGTGAGAATGTAAAAAATCGCGATACATCGTTTAATTTATCGATTAATTTAATAAGGTTTGTAAATACTGGATATAAAAATTATTGCGTTTTAACATTAAAAATATTTAACATTAAAGTAATACAAAAAATTAAAGAATGAGGGACAAGAATTCACGCAATCGTATCGAATCGTGACATCAGAGTAGATAATATTATTCACAATGAATTTATTATCCATGTTAGTGACGATGAGAGCGACTCCGACTCAGGTTCAGACTTCTGATAAATAAAAATAATTATTTTATTTCGATTTGTTTTTTTACGTATCATCAAATAGTCGCAGCGATTCGTGTTTAGGTACATCACTATTATTGTCAAAGTGACATACGTCATACGGGAGTTTAGGTTTCGGCCCGATTATAAGTAATCATTATTTCACCTTAGGTCTTATAAACAGCCACTATGCAGACGCGTCTGTAGATGAGCATCTCTCTCTCTTTATGGAATGAAACACACACAACCACTATCTTGGCAATTGTAATGGAGTGGTTTGCCATTGCCTTCTCCATTTCACACACTAACTGATAATCATCAACTAGAATACAGGTTTCGTCACGATGATTTCCTTCACCAGAAGTACTTGTACTATTTATGTATTCTGTGCCAGAAGCAAGTGGTGGTCGATGAAAACTTATATAGGTACATGAGTCAGATTGGTATACAAACTCATGTAGCACGGGCAGGATTCCAACCTGGGACCTTTGCAGCCAAAGGCGCGCGCCCTACCTCTCGACCATTACCACCGCTTTACCGTAGATGAGCATAGACGGTGACAAAACTGCAAGCTTCCTTATACTGGAGTATGTCTCATGACAATGCAATAATAGAGTTCCAAGTAGTGTTGCCAAACAATCGATAGGCTCGGAGTTGTTACTGTTGCATGGTTTCAATAAAATATCTATCTTTACTCGTATATAATACCTCCATAGGTCTTCAACGTAGTCCAACAAAATTATGCCCTCTCTTGGACCACTGTTACTATTTATTGCTTAGACTCAATTCTAGAATTTTTTAATTTGACTCTGTGTTAATAAAACTGTGTAGTCCATGCATGGATCTCTACGCGGCGGTAATAAAGGGGAATTGGTAATGAGTTTGGGTACGTTGATGAGCTGTGGACTGTACTTAACTGAATGAAAATTGAATTAATTAAAATGCAGGACATGTTCGGTGGAGTCCATGTTTTGAATACGAACCGTACAGTCAAGTAATTACCATTGAGACAAATTCATAATTAGTTTACAGAAGATTTATTTTATCTTTTAATTTCATACTTTCTGTTTATATTTTAAATTTAATCATTTTTTTGTTTGTTTTGTTTAAGCTCATATTGCTCATTAATTTAATCATACGATACTGTTTACCCATGTGGATTCAAGTATTAATTGAAATTAATGTAAGAAAGTTTTATAATAACCCTTACATCTACACCAAACCAACAGAATAATTAATAACTTGAGGCAAACATAGTGTAATGTAAATGCGTTAGTCATGCGTATATTGTAAGTAATAATAAACAATTTTAATTATGCACGAACTACTCGGTTGAACTTCAAACGTTCAAAGGCTTCACGAAAACCTCATAAGTGATGCCTCCAAAATGCTTGCTTTGTGTAGGCAATCCATGCTCTAAATTACCAAAGATAAGTTAGTCGGGATTAATTCTGCTGTTTAATAGATCTTATAATTACTTACATAATTAGATCTTTCTCTATAGCCATATGTTTCAATGAAATGAAATAAAAATTGTTTTATTTAAATAGGTTTAAAGATAGCACTTTTAAATCGTTATATATTTAGTTAGATGACGTCAAAAATTACTCAAAGCTAAGGTAACTACCGCCTCCAAAGCGCAAGTAGAGAAGAGGCGGCGCAACAAACTCTACTGCTACATTTTCTCCAATTCTGAGAAAGTGGAACCAAATACTCTCTCTCTCTCTCTGATCGAGTAGACATTACTGTGTATGGCAAACTGACCAGGACCCTAAAATCAGGTCAATCGACCCATGCAAATGCTTCTAGCTTAGCTGGTTATAATAACAGTACGTCCTGTAGAATTGAGGCAATTTGAAAAAAAGCGTATTTTCATAAATCATTTCGCAAGATTTATTTGGTATTCTCGTAATAAATCTGTCTGAATAATTTATTTCGTTCTATTTTAGCTTAAATCCATTACGCTCTATACTTTGTTTGTGTATTCTTAGTAGATGTCAACCCTCCTTTTGTTAAGGCCACCATTAGTCCATTAGGCAACCCTTTTGGTTTATTATCCTTTATTAAGGACAATCTCGCAGTTAGAACAAACAACCAAACATGGCGATAAACATATTGATAAATTGTATCGAAAATTGCATTCAAAAGCTCTGTACATTTTTATAAATTTTTGTGTGTATTTTAATATAAGCTTATAGATAAAAAACCTTTTGGACCCTTGGTGGAGCAATGCAGTGGGGACATCAGACCGGCTGGGAATTTTATAGGTCAAGAACGTTTTGGCCTGTATCTATATATATTTATAACTCAAAGGTGACTGACTGACATAGTGATCTATCAACGCACGCACAGCCCAAACCACTGGACGGATCGGGCTGAAATCTGGCATGCAGGTAGATGTTACGACGTAGGCATCTGCTAAGAAAGGATTAACGCGAGCGAAGCCGCGGGCAAAAGCTAGTTGGATATAAATTTAAAAAGCACTCACTCTACCTTTGATACAAAAGAATCGATATGTATTTGTTATCGCATTTTCCATCACAACGCACGCTTCGGTCTGCTGCACTATCGATCCATTTTTGATAGAAACGAGTGCTTACTATACAAGTCTAATTTTTATTTTATTATTTTTTAAAGTATGTGTTCTCATCTACCTAATCTTCACCTACTACCTAAAGAAAAATGGACAATAAATTGAACTGAACTGATTGAACCCCATTTTTTTTTATGTTGACGTAGTATTCTGACGGCAATATTTTGACGTATAAAACAATCAATAATATTTTACTCGAGATATCTTAGTGAAGAACTTTGCCGAGACCGAGATGCACGGGTAAAGCGTCAAAGCCTTCCCCACTCACCGCGCTTGCACCTCAACGCTGCGCCAATATCGACGATACAAGAGACCATTCTCAACGTTTTTCATACAATTATTTGTCCGATACCACAGAATGCACACAACTGGCGTCGTTATCGCCAGACCGTAGATTTAGCCATGCATCATGCTGGTTTCAAAATGTCTAAATCTTTTCTTTGTTTCCAGCAACCTCAGTTTACTACAGTCGAGGCTTCGGCGGCTGGGTGTCAGCCAGGTCCCGCTCGACCCGAGTCTGGGGCGCGCCCTGGCGAGCTCTGGGCCCTTCACCTTGCGCCGCTGTGCCCCTAACTCTGTTGTGGACCGCGGCAATAGGGGCCCATACAGCCATGCTGGCATTTTGCATTAGGTCTCTTATGAATATTGGGTAAGAATTTCTGAAATTAATAAATAGAAATCAGTAAATGGACAACACTCAACGACAGCAACACTTTCATTGATAGTTGAAAATTTAAAACATTACAGTGCCACATAGGGACTCGTCAAATAATTGACCGAGCGAGCGCAGCGAGCGAAGCGTCTCAGTTTCCACTAGCCGAAAATTCTTTTATCTGTCCGGATGTTATCGCCTACAGGTCGCAGTTCTGAACCGATTCTCATGAAATTTTGTGAGCAGGTTCGGTAATTTTATTGAATTTTTTAGTCGAGCCAGTTTTTCGAAATTTTAAAAAATGGCGTAAATATATAAAAAAAAACCTCATATATCAGCTATTTAAAAAAATATTTAAAAATGTCATTAGACGTTTTTTGTTATTCTTATTAAGACGCAACTTTTTTGTCTGAACAACATAGTGAAATTCCATAAAACCGCTATAAATTCATGTATTTTACATTCTCATACGATAGTTCACAAAAAAATCAAAAGATGGCGCAGCAAAGCTTTTAATACTCGCAAATTATGTATTTGGTATAAAATATAGTATTGTTAAATTAGCATCCCGTAAAGTCTTGAACCTACTTTGGGGCTAACTCAATATGTGTGATTTGTCCGTATATATTTATTAATATTATTTTTTATATTATTCGAGGCAAAAGAGGCAGATTTCAGTCGATTTTTTAGTTGTATTGACCAACCACAAGAACATGTTTGGCCTATGTGTAAAATATGAGACTTTTTACTTTCTTTCCTGCATTGGTAGGTTGGTTTCAAAACTCTTCTAAGCTAGGGACACGGCAAAATATTTATTACGGCGGTTATTTCGTGGAAGGGCTCGCGAGGTCTACTGTTCTTACAGAACAACTAGTGTTATGTTGGTTATATCTGACAAAGACGAGGAAATCCAGTAGGTTATGGTTAAAACGGATGCACAATCTAAATTAGGCTATAGTGCTTTAAATAATACAAGACAAACGTAAATGAATGTACGCATAAAAACCAATACAAAATTTACTGGAAGATACTAGGCGAGTTCGAAACGATCAAACTGGAAATCTAAACTTCCCCTATCCATTCAGTTGGACCAAAGATCATAATTAGTGCTCATGGTGTACCTAGGTAGATCAACGATCCTAATTGCCAATGGTCCACCCTGATGGACTTATTAGATGGACTATGAGTAAGGAAAGTTCTCATCCACAGGTGTGGGAGTACGACGTGTATAGGGGTAGCAGGAGCGCAGCTCTCAGTGTCCGTCACTACACTAGCTGCAGCTATATTCATGCTGCAACTAGACTTGAGGTTCGACGCATCACTATCCCCACCGCCGAGGCAGTCAGACACTCACATCTGTACCGCTGTGTCTATGGTAAGTTTTATAGATACACTAACTGAGATACATATATACATTGTAGCCTGTCACTCAGGTATAATGTAGCTTTCCATTGGTGTTTTTTTTTTATTGGTTCAGGTTTTCCCACGATTACCCCCTACAAACAAACTCACACAAACACTTCCTCCTTACTATATCAGTATGATTAGTATGATATATTGTAAACTAACGGTAACGGTAACTGACGGTAGCAAAAATGGGGTATTCACGTCAAAGTCAAAGTCAAATATTTTTATTCATGTAGGCTTAAAAATAGCACTTATAAATCGTCACTTTCTTGTTTTTTAGTTAGTTGACGTCAAAAAAAATTACTTAAAGCTAAGTTTACCACCGCCTCCAAAGCGCAAGTGGAGAAGAGGCGGCGCAACAAACTCCACTGCTGCATTTTCTCCAAAGACGTCACTTTACAACATATGTCTTACAATTAAATAACTGTATATGTGGACGAATATACATTGTTATTATGTCGGGATTGCCGACTATAGTTTTGGACTCTTCAGGAGTCCAATTAAATTCTTTCAACTCCAGGCGCGCTACTAAAATTGTTTAATTATTTCAACTGCACTTAGCAACAGTTATTTGAAATAGTTAACAGAGTTAAGTGACATTTTATGATTTTACTGGACCATGGATCGTTAATCGTAATGGTCCATTAAAATCCTAACAAATCTACAATGCACAAGAGAAAATCTGAACAAATATTAAATGTTTGAATCAGGCACTTTAGTTGGTATCCGTGCTGAGTGTGTGAAAGGGATATAGTCCATTACTTCCGTATACATTCCCCTCGCGTCCCGCTCTAACAGGCAGTCTCCAGGGAAACAAAACAATATCCACTTTCAGCTAACGTGTGCTGAATAAAAATGTTTGCATATTTCGCCAGTTTTATCTTTAGAATCTTTGTTCTTTTGCTACGCTTTCGAGAAAGGTTTCACATTACTATGAAAATGTGCTTACTTAGATTTTGGTGTCGTATACATAAGGATTAGGTACATACATATATGTTTATTCCCTTTGGCGTTGAGACGTTGTTTTGAAATCTTTTCAGAAAACCCAACCAATATAAGATCATCATCAACAAATTTAAGAGAGAGGCTCTTGTCGGTGGAGTTCCTTTCATTTTTCTCTCTCCATTGCAAACTGTTATACTTCTTGATACGTCCCGACGCTCACGTTTTCCTTTATTTGCCTCTTGTAGCCCTGTCTTGGTCTTCCTAGGCCCCTTTTTCCTTTTTCTTTATAAGATAGCTGGCTATATTTTTACCCAACAATTTAGAATATTTATCCATCGGGATAGCGCAGGCAATAATTGTTTTTTCTGTTATTAGCATAATCAACTAATAACAGTATTTCTATACTTCGAATCACACCTCAAATCTCAGTATTATCTATGCTAAATAACTCAAACAGCTCTTTTCGTTCCATTTCGTGACCTGTTTAGGACTCCAAAAGTCCAGACTCCAAAGCAAGATAAGAAGAGACATGTTTGAAACATTCAATAGGTCTTTATGCTAATTCTGCATTATCTTCATTGCTCACGTCTACATTCTGGTCACGTTTGTCGTGTGTCGTGTCCCGACGACGTATCTTACTAAAAAACAATAAAGCTGAACGGACATTTCATATTTGATTTTTTAGTAAAAATAAAGTTTAGTATGAACAATATTATACAAAGTGTAGTTGAAGATTCTTTTATGCCTGAAGATTCCTTTACGCCTGTAATAAAGCAAGTACAAAGGGATGTTCTTTATCAAATATACACTATCGTTTGGGAAGTAATAAGCGTTTTCTTTTTAACCTTTATTTATATTATTTTCTATTTATGAAATACTTTTCAAGCTTTTCTTTACATTATTGGCAGCTTCGTGCAGGATACTATCAGATAACGTTCAGATAGTATTGCAAGGCGCACTTTTAGTCATTGCACATCTTAATTTTTGTCGAAATCTGTATGGATATTAGTCCGAGGAATCAAGTCGGGAACCCCACTAGCCTTTTGGAAATCTTTCTTTACTAATACTGTTTCTAACGTGAATTTTATGTGTCCAATATATGTAGGCTTTAAAAACCTCAGAATCTAAAAATAAAAAACTATAAAAACAATCCCTCGCTTCTTCTAGATAAGAGAGGTGTGGACTGGTAGGAAGTGGAGAAACAGATCTTAATGCTGTTTACTGTGCTGTGTTTGTTTTGCAGTTACTTTGTATATGGAAATGTGATCTTGTGTGCTAATAAAGTATTCTTGTCTTGTCTTGTCTGTTTTGCGATTAATGTAACTTGTGAAATTTTACAGTACGCAGGCAAAAGCTAGCTATTTATCTTTGAACTATATTACTTAAACCTTAAATGAGTTTCCTACATCTAACCGAATGATTCAAATTTAATCAAAACTTAAATTTTCTCCCATCAAAGAGGGATTTCGTGAATTTCAAAGTTGATATCCTACTAACAAACTCTGAAAAGCAATAACTCTCGAGAAATGTTAGGAAAGTACAATCGGCACATTAACCTCAATAAATTCGCCTTTATTACCAGTGTATAGAGATACATAAGGGTTACTTAATAAGCAGTTGACTGTACAAGAAATGTCACAAATATTTGCGGCTTTGGAAGTCTTAATTACATTAGTACTCCTTTTCATGAATCTTCGAAGTTTGAAGACAACAGTTTTCATTAATGTTGATCTGCTAACTTGTCCTCAGGTACCGCTGACGTCAGTCGCCATCAACAGTGGCAGTGGGGACGGGGAGCCAGGGAACAGTCCCTTAAATAAGGAGAAGGAACTCCAGCTCCCAAACGACCCTAACTCCTGATGCAGTGGCGCCGCGTGAAGGAATTTCTGTGAACTAATGAAATGTTTAAATCCTGTGACTTTCACGTTTTATAGGAGATTTTTTTTGACCACAGAATTCATAATGATAAGGCGAATAGAAGTGCCATTTGCTCTAATATCGCTCTGACGCACATAAAAAACAAGTGAACAACAGGAATACGTAATTAAAAGTTAAAATTCGAGCGAAATTCGATTCGGTTGAGTGTATAAACTAAGAGACCGGTGAGGCTTATGTCAGGCGGCGACTAAATTACGGCCACTTCTATTTCTTTTGTTATTCCCAATACTGTATTTACGACGTATGTTTTTTATTTGTGCGATATCTATAAGCGGTGTGAGATATGAATACATTTGTATATGATTCTGGTCCATTATACTGGTTCATGAAAGTATGGTCTCATATATGTGGTGTATGGTCACTAAATAATTAAAATAACTTCATCATTTTTACCATGATCTATGGAGATGGGTAACCCGGGTTAAAACCCAGTTATCACCCACTTCAATGTATGGACTGAAATGTGTGATAATTGGGTTTGAAAGAAAGAAAGAAAATAAATTTATTGACTAAACATAAACTGCGACAACGTAGACACAAAACAAAAACTTATTAATAACCTTTTATATAGTAGGTGTCGCAGTGGTATTAACCCGAGTGGTTACCCATCTCGGTGAGATATTCTTTCTAGTCATTTTATGTAATTACGTGTAAAAATCAAGCATCGACCAATCAACCCTCACATTCACTTTTATGTAAATACTAATTAATTTTTATTATAAGCATATTTTTGTAAAAAAAAATCTGTAAGAATAATAAAAATTAAAGATAACCCTGGTTTTATTTATTAGATGGAATAGAGCAGGGGTTCGAAGACCACTAAATATAATCTACCAAATTAGGTATACAATTACTTTCCAGATATTATATGGAATAGAGCAGGGGTTTGAAGACCACTAAATATAATCTACCAAATTAGGTATACAATTACTTTCTAGATATTATACAAACTTACACATAAGAAGTCAACACAAATGTATTTTAAATATACTGTATTTTTAGCTATGGGCTAAAAACACGCATACATTTATATTATTCCTGTCCCACTGCTGGGCAAGGGCCTGGTAATTCCATAAAACTATTGAGTACAGCTGCATAGCTATTCTATCAGAATAATCCCACTCTTTGAGCAACGATGACTTCCGCGTGCGGAACAGTCAGTGTTGCTCTTTACAGACAGATTTCGATATTACGGTAAGAATATAGCCTGGCAGCCTCTTTGGAACATTTTATTTTGACAACGCTTCGGTTCGTGTATTTTTTTTTTTTTTGCTTCGGTTCAAGCAACTGTCAAAATATTAGCGCGATACCGAAACATACAAAAAATGACGTAGCGATCGCGGTTCAGTTGCGTTTCGTATGAATTTACATAAGGCGATTGCACAGATCGCAAACAGTTCAAACCCATAGGGGTAGGTAGACCGTAAAAGAGATGGCGAGATGACATCATCATCAGACATTTTAATGTCCTATAACCCTAGCTGAGCCCTAGGCTTAGCTTAGTTTAGCCCCATGCTGGGGCATTGACCAGCACATAGGGTACTTTTTATCCCAAAATTCCCACGGAAGCGGCGCCCTGGGGTGTAGCTAGTCAATAATAAAATAAACAAACGTCAAAGGCATTATCAGCCATCGAAAACAGGTTCTTACTGTAAGAAAATACAAAGTTATCGTCACTTTTTAGTAGGTATCGCAAAATCTTTACATAGTAGCAATAGCAAAGTTAATGTATACGACAGACGAGACGACGGCAATGTAGACTTGAAAACGGCGCAATATAAATGTAGATGCTATCAGAATTGGGACATATTGAAATGGGGCACAAAGACTATCTCCATACCCCAAAAAGTCACACAATTTTCAAATACTTGATTTATGATTTTATTACGGATACTTACGTGTGTTCTTAGCCGGGAATGCCCACTTAGTTTCGACTTCATACGGAAGTCATTTTCAAGGAGAGTTATAATTTATTTACTTGATTTAAAATAAGTGTTTTGATATTAGACAGAGGGGATTTTTGTTCGTTTGTATTGATGTTAATCTTCTTCTGGAATGATTTAAATGAAAAATGTAGGTCATTTGCGAAGTAAACCCTATATTAAAAATAAAATACTTTTTCTCCCGAAATTCTTATAAGGGCGTAGCCAAGCAGTTAGTCCAGTAAAATTTAAAATATTTTTAATTAGGACACTATTGAGCATTTTAATATTGCTATTCCAATGATAAATAGAGTAACTCTTATCTTAATTAGAAAAGTGACACCGTTATATAAATTACCTTTGCATATTTTTATCTCCAGATAGCTTTACCGGGGAAATTAGAAAAGTTTTAACGCAGAAACAAAGCATTAATTTATGACAGCACAATTTGTGATAAAATCGAAACAATTATAAATTAATTTTCAATCCCATGAAAAAGGATCTTGATTAAGCTAAGTTTTTTTATTACAATAAAACATAGGAAATTATCAAAAAAATACGGAATAATTGATGTTGAATAAAAAATGAAAAATCATTCGACATCAATTTCGTATATTTTTTTTAAATCACTCGGCTAGCAA